>JBCJKH010066792.1:0-22000 GCA_039877255.1 Loriculus beryllinus | reverse complement strand
AGATTGGATATAAGGAAGAAATTCTTTACTGTTAGGGTGGTGAGGCACTGGAATGGGTTGCCCAGAGAGGTTGTGAGTGCTCCATCCTTGGGAGTGTTCAAGGCCAGGTGGGATAGTGCCTTGGGTGACATGGTTTAGTGTGAGGTGTCCCTGCTTATGGCAAGGGGCTTGGAACCAAATGATCTTAACGTCCTTTCCAACCCTAACCATTCTCTGATTCTCTGATTCTATACGGACGGAGATATGATCATTTTGGGAACAGAAGGAAAACCGTTACTGTAGTTGTCATGAAAGAGTCACCAACCATTCATGCACGCAATAGGGCCTCACTTCCCAGAAGCAAGAACCAAGTGAAATTATGGAACTGTTGACAAATGCATACCTTTGAATGTCGAACAACATTTGAAGTAATTACACCTTTTTAATAAAGAAAAGGTATTCATCAGTTCATTCAGAGTAGAGGACATCAACAATTTTCAAGCATTATTTTAAAATTAATAAACATACAAAAAATAGTGATTTCATTCCTTTCTGAGAAGCATTTTAGTAGTGTTTATACTTCCATTTCTTCAGGTTTGTTTTTAATTTTAAAATGTTCTCCAAAATTGGACCAGAGCAACAAAAATAACGTTCTTTACAGACTGTTCATGCAAAGCTTGTTTTCTCATTAAAATGCTTCATTAAGCACTTTTTTAAAAAATAATTTCAAAAATTAAACCTCTAAGCTGTCTTTCGTCTCAAAGAAGCAAGATCAGTTTTGCTTCTCTAACCTTCCTACATTTTTTTTTTTTGGACTAATTTTGATATATGCCAGCCACTGAAGACAAAATGATAGATTTCCACCAACATTTGTTTCACTGAGCCGAAACCACAGAAAATCACAGTTTATGACTTTCAGACCATGCTGTGCTTCTTCAGGTTCTTTTGGGAACAAGCTGCACTGCCATGCAGCAGTAGCACGTCAGGTTCTGCCACTAAGTTCCTACAGGCAGTCAGAATGAAACTCTTTGCTTCACGGAGTTGCGTTACACTAGGGCTCGACAGAAATAGGTGTCAGCAGCACACGTGAACCCATGCTCCCCCCCTGCAAGTACTGCCTGAACCTCACAGTCAGTTATGGCAGGTAAAAGGATAAACTACAGCAGAGGGTAAAAGCCAAAGTGTAAAAGATGCCACATTGGAAGATTTTGGCTGGTGGGTTATTGCTGGTAACAGTGACTATTCCAGGAAGTCAAACCAAGAAGCAGCAGGAGTCCAAGGTCTCAGATTTAGTAAAGGGAAACTTCTCATAAGAAATATCTGTTTTACTTGGTCCCAGAGAGACTGGATGTCTCTTCTTCTCCTTCCCCCTGCCCCTCCTCCTTTCCCCCAAAACCAGTTATAAGCTTGTATTGTCATTTTTGCAGTGCTCTTTAAGGAGTTTTCTAAAGGATACTGCTGTGTTTCACAAAGAAACTTAAAATACTCCCAGAGCTAGCTACCAAAACTGATGCAGCCTGAGAACCCCATTCTTCATACCAAGAGCTGCTTCACTAAGTACTGTATGTGCTCTTGCCTAACCACCAGGATGAGCTGTGCTGATGGTGTCCAGGCATGCACAATACTGACAGAATTCAAAATATCTACCCGCCAACAGACTCATAATCCTCTGTGAAACACGCATAACCCAATTTCTCCCTCAGGTATCTCTTTCAAGCCTTAAGTATCTCAAATTAAACTAGCTTTTCAGATCAACAACTCATCCCATCAGAGCATTCATTTTGAACACTGCTTTACTCACTTATCATAATGGCCATCTTTTCTTTAGGTCTCACTTCTCATCCTCCCAGGTGCTTAAGAAAAGGTCTGTCAAACTTTGAGCAGCATTTACAAAATAAACGCTTTATCCACAGTTGGATCGACATCACACAGTTCTTCTATAAGTTATCTTATATCCCCTGGGATACAAAGAATCATAAGCTAAAATATCAAAACTACGGATGTGAAACATACACTTCCCATATCAAGCCACAAACCCACTACATCCCTACAGAAGCATTCTAGCAAAATGATAAATACACACTTTGATTGATCAAGGTTCAAGCTATAGATCACTGATTCAGACTTCAGTATCAGAAAGTTATAAAGAGATTTTGATGTCATTATAACAACCCACTTTGACCTTTTCTGTAAAATCAACTATAGAATGTAATTTTCTAATTCCTGCGTCAAAACCCTTACATCTGGTCAGCTGGAGCATGCACAGTAGCACTCTGTACCCTGCAGTCAGGTCTGACAGGGCTGGGGTCCCTCTTAGCTTGGCTCTGCAATTGAAACTTCAGCCTTGATTCCATATGCTGTAGCCATCATACAAGTTTTAAAAATGAGCAGTTTCATCACTGTTCAGCTCTCTGAATTATCTTGAACCTGTTAATCCAACTGTTTTAATTATAGTCCTTAAACCAGAAAATATTGTGTGCCTGCTGTAGCTGAAATCTTTAACAGCATATGGCTGAGCACAAACATTTTCAACGTCAAATGTGTTGTTTCCAATAAAACATCTTTTTATTCAGTTTTTCACTGATTAGCTGTTACTTTACTGACATTTGTCTTTGAATCTTACTTTTACCTCAACCAGTTCATATGCAGTCTCTGTTATAGCCTTCATTAAGGACAAGTTTACTGTTTCATTGTGGAGCTCCCTGGAAGAAAAGCCTTTAGCTGGCCCCAGTTTCCCTAAGTACTTAATGACTCTGATTCTTTTGCCCCCAGGTTCCTAGCTTATAAAACTTCTCTCTCTCACACCACTTTAGTTTTCACCTCCAGTGCTATTTTGGCTTTAAAAAACCCAAAAACCCAAAAAAACTGTTGTTTGTGCAAAGACCTGAACTTCTGCAAATAAACCCCAGGAGGCAATATATTTAAAGCCCCCTCTCTTCAATGAATAAATTAACTTGTTATTCACACAGTAAGACACAACCCTTATATTTAAAACAGTGTTGGCTGCTGGGCTCAATGAAAGGTTACAGTGATAACCAGGCTCCACTTTTACTGTTGAGAGACCAGGCAAGGCAAACCTCCCTTCCCTCTACCCAGAAGATTGTTACCAGCACAGATATGACCAAGAACATAAATGCCAAATCAAAACCAATTTCTTTGGGGTTTTTGTCTGCCTGTTTTTTGTTTGTGGGGGTTTTGTTTTGTTTTGTTTTGTTTTTATTTGGTTGGTAGGTTGGTTTTGTTGTTTGTTTTTGGTTTAGGAGGTGGTTTGTGTGTGTGTGTGTGTATGTGTGTGGCTTTTTGGTTTGGGTTTTTTTTTTTTCTGGTTTTGGTTTGGTCTATTTTTTATTTCAGTGGAATCTGTCCTTTTCCAATTTAATAGGCACCAAAATAACTTTCCTCAAAAGTTAAAATTCATTAAAAGTAAACCTTAAAATCACCTGCACTCCCTTTCTGTACTTCCAATTACTTTTGATATTGAGCATACACTTTTTATTCCAAATACTCTGAGCTGGAAATTCAGACTTTGAACTATACTAGTTATGATTGCCAAAATGAATCCTGTAGGATTGCTGTTTCTAGGTTGGATTCCCATAATCTAATAAAAATAGCTGATAATCTTAAATTTCTCAAAGGGAGATAACATTTTACGGCGATATAATAAATAAAATACATTAAAGAGCCCTCTTTAAATCTTGATTTCATTGGGAGGTGCTGACACTGTCCACTCCCTAGCTAAAACAGAGCAGCAAGATGCATGTTGCTTTTACCACCTGTAACAATTGCAGTCATTAAAAATTGTAGGCAGAATATTTACTACCAGGTCATTTGGGACTCACTTCATTGCTTTGTAATTATTTGCACTTTAGACACAAAGAGCAGTAATAATCCCTATAATAATTATTAATACCATGTCTTCTGAGGTTAAAACTTATGTACTAGTTAGACTGGAAAGGCCAGTAAGAAGTGGTGATTCTGTCAGGATCTGCAACCAGCCGTGGACTGACCTTAGACAAATTGCAATGCACAAATGCTGACACAGACCAAATTAAGCATTCTCACTAAAACGCTCAGAGCTTCTAAAGGCAGATTGGACATGGACTGTGCTTGTATACCTCAGGCCTCACAGATTTGTTCTTACAAATTTGGAGTACATATCTTTCTAAATAACAAATAAAGGAATATGCAATGGGAGGTTTCTTCTTCTCATTCCAATAGCAGAGGGATTAGTACAGGCAATGAACTCTGGGAATGATCGCCATTCTCACCCTTATAATACAACTGTCTTGTTAAATGCCAGAAAATGAAATCTGTACTCTTGAAAACTGGATTTTGACAGCTCTGCTGTTGACAGACTAACACAGTCTCTACCATGATGCCCCTGGATGACAGATGGCTTATTTTCCCTTTTCAAAATATGGATTTCCTCATCTGATAAAGAATGCATTATTTCTATAGATAGATTTAAAATTACTTTTACCACAATGTCACCTAAATGGATGTTTGGGAGGAATCCCATGGGGATTAAACACATTACACATGGGGATTAAACAATTTCCTACCATCCATGCTAAGACTCCCCCTAGTTGAGGTATGAAAGGTCATGTCAGCCCGTCCTCCCCTGTCACTTCCCTGCTGAGGTTTGAAGGCAGCTGTGTCAGTCATACACCCCAGTGGCCCCTGTCCAGTGCTTATGCAGGGTGACCTGCAAGTCCTGCCGCTGCAATAAAGCAGTCAAGGAAATCTACACCATTTTAAGAGCAATGCTGGAGGGAAAGGAGAAACCAAAGACTAGAAGGACACAGTGTAAAGCATGGTATTTCAGCATGGCTTTTGAAAGTACTGGTGTCCCTGTGGTGATGGTCACACCCGATGCAGTCAGGGTTTAAAAGGGATTGAGCTAGTCCCACACTTACTTTGTTCTGCAGTAAATTCTCAATATGCTATTCATAAGGAAATGTTGATCAAAGGGAAAACTTTTTTTAAATTAATAGCACTGAGAAATGCAGATGTACAATTTACAGATACACAAACTGAAGGGAAGGTATTAATAAGACAGTAATTTATTACAAAATAAACAATGAAAATTCATATCCCAGCAACATGGTGTGAACAAAAATATGCAGGAACACTAAGTACAGTACTGAAGGCTTGATAGGAATATTAAATGTGTTTTGTTTAGTCAAAGAACACCAATGTGTTTAAATACACATGGAAAAATCTTATTCCATGAATCTCACACAGGAAAATTGACTACTTGGGACATGCAAATTACATGACTAGACTCACTGTCAGACATCTGGCAGCTTGAAACTCACTGAACCTCATTCGCGCAGCCAGCAAACTGCATACACATCTCCCCACCTTGGAACACAAGACAATTACCAAATCCATGGCTGGCACTTTAAGATGCAGCTCCACTACTGCTAAAAATCTGGTTGAAGCCATATTAAGCTTTTCAGATCAAAAGTGATATATGCAGTAAGCATACTAATATTAAAATATACATTTTCAAGGCCTGAAGTTATGTTAAGTTTATGTCATATCAATGACTATATGACATTCCCATTATTGGATGGATCTTTCCTCCAGCAATTACCCAGGCCAGTAAGACACATGCCTGTATGTGCAAGATAGATCACACACCAAAGCAAATACCCAGAATTAAATTACATTCTGTTAATTATCACCTTGCAAAGCTTTGGGACATGTTGACATCCCCAGAACATGAAGAATAAACGCATTATTTTATATATCTCATCATCTTTTATGTATGTTCAGCACTCTTCACAATAAAATAATACACCCAGGACTAAAGGCCATGTGAAAACTATCACATATAAAAATAATAGAAATACAGAAGGGAAAGATGAGGCTTTCTAAGGGACTAACATAACTCATAGAAAGAGGAGATTACTAACCATTACCTTGCAATAAAGTTATAACATTCTGTATCTCAGGGCCATTTTACACTGGTCTACTGCTTTCACTGTCACATGATAATTACAAGGAGAATTAATAGTATGAGAGAGATGACTATGCAGGTTTTAAACTACGACCTTCCAATTTAAAATATTTTGTGTGTGTGTATATATATATATGCCTGTAACTTTTTTTTCCCTTTGTTTCTCTCTCTCTCTCTCTCTCCCACCCTATAATTCTGATCTAGCTTCAGTTCCCTATTGTATGTCTAAGCTAAGACAGCCTCCCTCTATAGATGACAGACACTGGTATGCTTCAGAGGTGGCCCACGAACTTACCTTGGACAACCTATTTCACAATGACATTAGTCAGGTTCTGAAAACAGCTCACACTCTGTTATATACAGAAAGCAAGCACACCACTATCTTAGATTAGATGTCACAGTATCAGGCAGCAAAACCAGATGAGCTGAATCCCACCCAGGCCTTTTTCCCAAGCTGTGTACTAACATCAGTGCTTCTATCTAAAAGAGGAAAACAGAAAACAAACATTACATTATTATCTATTTCGCTACGGTTCACACAGGTGACCATATAAAAGACGCTCTCTTATCTATCTGGATTAGGCCAGACTACTGCAATACCTGATGGATCAGTAAGCTACCCACCACACTGTAGAAATGGGAAAAGTATTGATTGTTAAAAGGGCTTCAGCTGAGCTAATCTTTCAACTTACATAAATGAAAGCTGTGTGAAGCACATTTCAAAGATAAACCAAAATCAAACCCATGCATTTGACAGAATTGAAATAAGACTGTGTCCTCAAAGCACTACAGATCAGCTCAAGTAGTGGTAAGCAAACAACAGTTGTAAAGGAAAGAATCCATACCATTTCAGTATACAATATAGATCACATACAATATACCTGCAAATTGGATCCTTTTCCCAACAGAGGTGGAGAAACTAAGGCACAACAAAACTCGTACACAAGCAAAAGCAACTCACCTACCATTTGCTTAATATCCTACAGGGTTATTCCATGACTCGTTTTCCCAAACTGTGGGCAATGAACACCCTACCCAGAGACAGTGAGCACACATTCTATATTTTCATCAAATGGAAGTGCAAGGCACTAGCATATGTTTTGGAGTTTCACAGCTACAGTTGGTAGAGAGATGAAAGCACAATTGCTAATCAGGACTGTGACTAGCCAGCAAGATGTGAGTTGCACCGGAAGCTGGAATGATGAGAGTTAAATTCAAAGCCTCATTCCACATTGGAAGAAAAAAAAGAAAAAAAACAACAAAAAAAAACCCAACAAAACCAAAACCAAAAAAAACCCAAACCAAAGCAAAGCCCCAAACAAATAAAAATAAACCAAAAAAGACTTGGAAGGTATTGATAATATTGCACATGTGGCAGCTTGCGAAGGAGGATCAACTGTCACCAGAGAAATGGACTTACGAATCAGGCAATAAGCTTTGCAAGCAAGAAACAACCTGTTTATAAAACATTCAGACTCTTTCCATATGTTACTGAAACCCAGAAAACACCAGTGGGTTTTACCACTATTTACCTGTATTTACAGCTAAACTCAGAAAAGAGGAAGAGAACATAAGCAGGATCAGATGAGACTTCAGTTCATGAAACTTATCTGTCACAGAATAGCTACTTAATAGGACATGTGCCTACATCTTTTCAGTGGTGGAACTTCATTTGGATCATGTAGATAGCCACAACTCCTGTAACAGTTTAAGACCTTTCAGGACAAAAAGGGATTTTGAATGAACAGGAAAATCCCTGCAGTTTGCAGAATATCGACTTCCTTTAGGAAGATTATATTAAGGCCATGTTTGTACTCAGCTATTTCTTCATATGTGTCTTGAGATGTGCACTTTTGCTTCACTCACATGTCTTGAATTTCAACTATACCCACTTTCAGTCATGACAGACAGAATCTTGTCCCACATATCTGACATGGTCATGGTAAACATCCCAGCTGTGCCTTCTATGAACTTATTATTCTGCCCTAACACTGTCTACTTCCCCTCTGTTGCACTAAATGCAAATTATTTATCTTTGCTTTTCATTGCATATTTCCAGCCTATCTACTGGTCATGATTGGCATTTGACCTGTCAAAAATGTCAAAGTTCTCTGGCCATAGCCTTATATTTGTCAAACCAGCACATTATTGCTTTCTCTTATATCACTTCTTCATACCTGCAAGCATTCAATTTCTTCCTCTTTTCAATCTCTACTCTATGACTTTTTGCGTACAAGAAAGCCTAGCAATAATTATGTACCTGATAGACTGAAAATGCCACCTGTGGTGCTAATGAAGACTTTCTGGCACTCCATCACCTGCACCAGTGTGTTTTTTCCTCTCAAAAATTTAACTACAAACTCTCTGGAGAGATGATAGTCTATATTGTTACCTGTTCCTCACAGTGGGATTCAGCATGGTCCATGAATATTTGTGAAGAAACCAGTGAGACTGCTTATGTATCAACCTCAAAATACACTTTAACATATTACAGATGATAGTAAGGTAAGGACAATGTATCTTCAGATTTCAGCTCTTTAAATGGTAAGGTCCCTCAGTCTAGGCTGGTAAAACATAAATCAATTAATTCTTATTTGCAAATGCATGTCCTGCAGTTCTTCATGAAAGAATGACAAAGATTGGGTCTTTTATGCTGTTCAACCAGTGGTACTCACTTTTTACAAACACCAAAAAAGGCAAAACCAACACTAATGCAACTCAGAAACAAAATCCATCACATTGAAACTATTCACACTATGTGTGACTTGCAGCAGATTGCCAGTTAAATCTTTCCACTGTTGCTACATGGACTTGTGTCTGAAGGGCAGTTTAATAAAATAGCCTCTCCAAAGTAATACAAGTTCAATTTCAGGCTTGTCAGGCTCAGTCTTCTAGCAAAAATCAAAATCTGTTGAGATAATGTTTCAGACCTGAAGAAATTAGATGTTTTACTTTGATAGAGCTACATGGAATTACAATTCCATGATTGGAAGAGTTGCCTGTACACTAAGGAATATTCAAGAGTTATGCTGTGATCAGATCTGCAGCTTTCATTCACCTGCTACAAGGTACTTCCATACATCAGTCACTATCATCTGAAAGTGATTACGTCTCCTATTCTGCAGGTTTCTTATCAACAGTCTGCATTTACCCACTGGCTTTGAAATGGTTTCATTGCACATTTCAAGCACATGAATGCATCTCTCCAGACTAATGTTGCTGTTTATCAGCATCGCTTGGCTTACAGGGCATCTGGCTCTACAATCTAGCTGGAATCAAATTAGCTGCTGATAATATGGTTGTAAATAAACTGAGAAGCTGAACAGCTGTACGTTTGCACAGCTTGATCTGCTGGAAAGTCTTAACACAAGATCTTCCTGAGAAACTTTTCGGAATAGTTTTTACACATCAGTGAACCTTAAATACCTATAGCTATGTATGTGCCTTTGAGAGTGCAGACTCAAGTTCACAGAACAAGGAGGACGGACTAGCTCTGTGCAAATGTCTATGAGGAAAACTGGTCATGAATCAATCCTCTGCAGTAATAAGATACTTCTCCTTGGAGCACCAAACACACTGAGCTGGCACAGACATCATGAGCCTCAGGCCCCCAGCTAATACAACAGCACAGATGTAGTTTAGAGTTTAGTGTCCCTAACCACCTTTGACAGTTAACAGCCACAGGTCTCTTGCTTCCCCAAGGAGCCTTCCCTTTCTCACCAACCTATTTGGCCATCTAGTTTTGTACCAAAACCATCAGCTGGTGTAAATATGCTGCTATGCCCTCAATTGCTGCACGCACTCTGGGTTGGGGATTTTGAAGAGAGGTGATGCCTTTGCAGCTACAAAAGCATTAGACAAAAAGTTAAGCCATCTTTTCAAAACTATGAACTCAGCAGTTTAATTCCCATCTTGTGTGTGGCTTGGCATGAATTCAGCACTAAACTTTTAGCTTCCTTTGTTCTTACAATGTAAGGTTCAGGTGACAGATCTATGAATAGACCTGTCAACAGCCTCCCCTGTCAGCTGCAGACCCCACACCACAAATGATTTCACCGTTAATTAGTAAACCATTAAAGTCTTCAGAATTGCAGTGTGGTTGCCAATATTCTCAGCTTCAAACCACTAAGTACCTTTTCTTCTCTTCTGCTTTTTAGCTTAACAGAGCAAAAAACGGATTTGTCACTAATCTTTTCCTATCTGTGGTCTGAGTGCTCATCAAACACCTGGAGTGGGTATAGTTGTATTCCTGGAATTGTTCTTACTCACTCTTTTTTTCTTTTTATTTCCAGTGACAGAACAGTAAGTTTACCTTCATTTGCCAACTGTTTTCCATTTTAGTCAGCTGTATGAACAGGTTTTATTTTGGCTTTCTCTTTCTCTCTCTGTTTTTTATTAAAATTCACAGCATACTGTGCTTGTTGTTTGATACTTGTTGTTTTTAAACCCTTAAAACATCGTATTCCTTTTGATGCGGGTTTCAGTAGCTGCATGCTTCATGCACTGCCACTGTTTCAGATTCTGTATCAGCAAAATTCCAAAATCATAAGTTGTTGAAAACTGGGTTTTTGCAAAATGAACTTTTGTATAATCTAAAAGCAAAGGAGCCCATGGTGCCAAAATTGATGTAGAACCCCAAACACAGCTCAGCCCACCTAAATGTCTAATGAGCAATGTGTCTACCATGTGTATGTAATATTAATGGATTTAAGATTCTCCAAATCAATGAGAGAAAAAATTGTTGAAAATTAGTTAAAATAATCTGGTTCTTTTCTTCAAAAAAATGCAAATGGATTTCTGTGCATTCCCAACCCAGTTATTGACTAGTTCAAATCATGTCAGGACATACTACATCCTATGATACGATACATAACATCTCACAAAGCTCTAGTTTATGTGCAACTTGACATACCAGCTGTAGTAGAAAACACTGTATGTGTGGGTTTACTTACAGTTATGACAGGTCTCTCCCATGTAGCCTGTATCATTACAATCACAGTAAAACGTGGTCCAGGACTGAGAGCATTTTCCTCCATGTTCACAGTAGTTGGGTAAACATCTAGTTGGAGACAGTTTTAAAACATGAAATTAATGTGCTGGATAAAATAATTAAAAAACTGTAGCAACTCCTCAGTCAGGCAAGAGTTTTCCATGGCTGAATCCCTGCATAATACCTGAAATAATTACGTGTTCCTCTGATCTGCGATTCACTTCAAATACAAGCACTGAAGCCAACAACATTTAATGTATTCAGCAAGTAGGTAAAGATTACTCTCCAAAAAACATTCCACTTATCCTCCACTTGCTAGCAATTAAAGTGTCACAAACTTAGCAGGCACAGAAAAGGACAAATAATGTGAAAATGATACTGAAATCTTGTTTCATAGGAGAATCCCCTGTTCTTTGATTAAACAGGCATCATTGTTATCAAAATTAGGCTGAGTTACTTTTGTGGTAACACAAACAGCATGAAAATATCAGAAGTGAGAGGAAAAATATGCTTCAATTATGAATTCTGTACTCTCTTCTTTCTCTTATTTTAGTTGGTATGCCTCTAAAGTACTACTGTGAAGCAAATTATTAAAAGAAGAAAGAGGCACAATAGCATGCAGCTTGGGAAGTGAACAGAAACAAAAGCTGTGGGAGATAAATTCAATATCCAGGACAAGAAGTGAATGCTGATCTGAAATACACTGGTGTAAACATGGGCAGTGCAATGGAGTTACACCATCCACCAGGGATGGTTTCATTTTTTCCTTTTTCGGTCCTTCTTCCCCCCTCCCACTAACTGTGGATTAGATAATCTCTTTTATACTGCATGTTTGGCTTTTAAAAAATGAATAACTTGTTTATACCACTGATTCAATCGTGATCAGTGGGTGGATAGAAAAGAGGCAATCAATTTCTCTCTTGCACCCCAGCACTCCATTAAGGTGTGCTTTGCTGTAAATTCAAACCCCTTTTTACATCCCAGATGTTTCAATGGTATTACTAGTGAAGTCACTGATGCTACCTGGATTTCTATGAGCTGAGGACATGATTTTATTGTTGCTCATCTCATCTTTAGGAAATGTTTTTGCATGTGTCCTGGGTTCAGCTATAAATAAAATAATTATTTTTCTCCTTCTTAGTAGCTAGTGCAGTTCTGTGTTACCAACTGGGCTTAAACCATGGCAGCATGTAAGTGTGCACGTCACCTTTAACTGTGGCTTTCAGTCTGCTTCTTTTAGAATCTGTGCAATTAAAACACATTTTACACGCACAAGCAGAAAACCTGTATGTTACTAAAGACCACCATCTTCACCAGTCTCCCAAGCCCTACCAGCCAAGCATTCATCAACTCACCTGAGTCCAAGGCTGTTCAGAGCGGCCAAACAATGACAATCTACAGAAACTTGTTTACGCACACAGAGGCCTATCAGACTCACCTCTTGTCCTCAACGTGCAGTATGCAAGTATGTGCATACATACATATACTTGTCTGAGTCTGAGATTCACTCTAGAAGTCAAGTTTACTTTATCACATCATGCATCAAATTATGAAGATAACATAAAAAGTTAATATGAAAGATTCATTATTATTAGACTTCATTATTATAGTAATTATTTATTATTTAAACACCAGAGACATAAGGAATTTGAGAACAAAGTATGTTATTTATAACTATCTGTAACATCTTTTGAAACAACTATAAGATATATTGGTAGTATAAAAATGGTTGTAATGGCATCTATTAATCACAGGGCTCAAATGCAAAATGAGGAAAGTGAATGGGAAACACATGCCTGGTTTGCCTGGTTTTCCAGCTTACCAGGGAGCTTTTTTTTCAGTGCTGTGGAGAACACAGAGTCACAGAATCACAGAATGGTTGGGGTTGGAAGGGACATCTGAAGATCATCTTGTCCACTCCCACTGCCACCTCCCACCTGACAAAGCAGGTTCACCTAGAGCAGGTTACGCAGGAATGCATCCAGGTGGATTTTGAATATATCCAGAGGAGACTCCACAACTTCCCTGGGCAACCTGTTCCAGTGCTCTGCCACCTTCAAAGTAAAGAAGTTCTTCCTTATGTTCAATTGGAACTTCTTGAGTTTCCGTTTGTGCCTACTGTCCTTCATATTCTGATGCTGGGCATCACCGAAAAGAGTGTAGCCCCATTCTCTTGACACCCACGCTTAAGATATTTGCATGTATTGATCAGATCCCCTCTCAGTCTCCTCCGGGCTCAACAGGCCTAGCTCTCTAGCCTTTCCTCTTAAGAAAGATGCTCCCATTCTCTAATGCATAACCCTTCACTGGACCCTCCCCAGTTGCTCTTTGTCTTCCTTGAACTGCGAAGCACATAACTGAACGCAATACTCCAGGTGAGGCTTCAGTAGGGCAGAGTAGAGGGGGTGGATTACCTCTCTTGACCTGCCAGCCACACTCCTCCTGATACATCCCAGTATACCATTGGCCTTGTTGGCCACAAGGGCATATTGCTGGCTCGTGGATAACTTGCTGTACACCAGGACTGCCAGGTCCTTCTCTGCAGAGCTGCTTTCTAGCAGATCAATCCCTAATCTGTACTGGTACATGGGGTTATTCTTTCCTAGATGCAGGACCCTACACTTGCCTTTATCAACTTCATTAGAATCCTCTCAGCACAATCCTTAGCCTGTCCAGGCCTCACTGAATGGCTGCACAGCCTTTTGGTGTATCAGTCACTCTTCTCAGTTTTGTACCATTAGCAAACTTCCTGAAGGTACACTCTGTCCCATCATTGATGAGTAAATTGAACAAGACTGGATCCAATACTGTCCCATTGGGAGTACCTTTTATTGTTATGCTGGGAAATAATCTAACAGAGCCTAACACCTGGCTGGTACAGTGACAGCCTAGCCAGACCCTCTGCCATTACATCTACCCTTGGCAATGGTGAAAAGAGATTAAAGGCTTTGGGTTGATGCTGAAGAAAGCAAAAGCAGCCTCTGATCTGAACCATCTGTACTCTGCAGGACTATGCCAGCTCCCTTGAACTAGCAACTCCTCAACAGCTTCGTCCTAAAGGCTGCAGGAGAAGCACAGTGTTTCAACAGCTCTGTGGTGACATACATTAATTTTGTCTGTAAGAGAGATTTGTTTGTATTTGTGCTTTGGTCATGCCTGCCCTTGCCCTCAGCATATTGCATTTGCTTCTACCTGCTATTTGGTGGCAAACATCCATTGATGTCCCCTCTACAACAGCAGTAGTTACATTCACACCACAGGGTGCTGGCAACAAGAAATATCTGATGGTAATAAAGCTCTTTGGGTGGGTAAAAAGAACAGCACTATGTTATTATCATAATTTACATCATCAGTGTAATGGACAAATATGTTTTTTGCCTATTTTAAGCTATGTTTTATTACTTAACCCAATGCAGTAGAGCCAATTACTAGTCATTTGTGGTTTGCCAAAGGCCTGCATCAGAGGCTTAGCCACATTTATTCCCTCAAAAGTTTTCTTTTAAAGGCTTTACAAAGTTGAAGATCACTTTTCAATTCTACTTGTCTTACAAATGAAGACACTTTTTCCTCCACCAACAATGCACAAAACTCAAGTCAAAGTAGCTATGTAAGCTTTTAATGATATTCATAAATTCAGAATTAAGCTTTTTCTTCTTTAGTCTATTTGCTTTAATTAGTACCAACCACACTGATCTTGGTTTTGGTCAGATAACTAACCCTTCTAAGAGCTTACGAAACAAATTTCTTTGCAACTCTAATAATTACCATAATCCCATTATTGCTGAGCAGTTGTGTCTTCATTATAAAATTTATCCTAACTGTCAGAGAACTCAAAATTAAGAAATAGCTACGATTAAAATTAACCAAAGCATGGCTAAATCACAGGTTGTTCTATTTGCTAACTGTCCTGTATCCTCATATTGAAGGATTTAAATAGATATAATTAAAAATTAATATTTGCACCCTAATAGAATCAAGCAATTTTAGCAAAAAATGCAGTGGTATCACAGAAGATTTCAAAGACAAAAATTTGCAGCAGGCAGCCCCTGACGTATTTGGAATTGAAATGAACAAACAGATCAACTCATTTTTTGTGAGTATCACAAATGGGACACTTAGAAATTTAATGATTTGCCTAAGAGAGTTTGTGACAGACCAGGGACTTTGATCTTCCAGATTCCAGATTGATTCATAGAATATATCATGGTGAATGAGTCTTATAAAAAAATAAGTGAAGCAAATAAAATTTTCCCTCCTTTGGCTCCTCTGGAAAACACACACCTTAGCCATTCATCTAAGTGAGCAATATGCAGAGCCTGCACAAAAGCATTCACTGTCCTTAGATGAAACATTCACCTCTAAAACTGTATGTGTGCTTCCTCTGAATTCAAAGGACAAACTTCATAGGCATTAGAGTGCAAAATTTGGCCTTTTGATAGGAACGATGAAGAAATAACAATGGCAAAATTACTTGAGTGGGAAGGCTGAAGGAGTTCTGCACATTTGATGTTACACTTGACTGGAAATAAACCTGTTACTTTCAATAAGCACGTCTCAGATATCACTACAGTCAGCACAACACATTCTGCCTGAACCACTCCTTCGTCTTCCTAAATAAAGAGGAGAAAAAAATCCAAACAAACCCAACTATTCAGAGAACAGCATGCACCTCCTCAATGTTGAGACTGTGAATATACATCATTCTGAGACAATCACTAAGTCCCTAAAACTCAACAACGTCATAACAAGAAAACACAAAAAATGCATACATTTTTTGACCAAGAAAGTGTTTGTCTGAACTTATCTCAAATTCAATTTATTTCAACACGTTTTTCTGCTTATGGGCTGCAGGTATATCATTTATAATTAACAAAATTTAACATTTACAGCGATGATTTCATATATGTATGTTGAAATTCATAGTGTTACAGCCTACACTTTACTTCAGTAAAATGTCTTTGCACTAAATTCAATAGATTGAGGCCAGCTGCAAGAGCATGGATTTTGGCCCTGCTCTGCTGAACTGTAAACTTCTGAAATTCCTTGCCAAAGGTTATTTTGGATACAAGAAATGGGTTCAAGGGGAGACCAAGCAAATGTTTAGAAGAGAAATCCACCAATGTTGCTACATGAAAATGTGTAACAACTTCAGGGATTTACCAAGGGGAAAAAAAAAATAAGATCAGAGAACTTTAGAAAAGAAAGTATCACAGAAGCATATCCCACTTTTATTTTGCCTTGCATGTCTGTGGCAAAACAAATGGGCTAGATCTCCTTACCCACAGAGAAAAAAAAAGAGAACTTCCAGAATGAGTGGGAGGAAGGGAGAAGGAGTGAGTAATGTTAATACTCTCCAGATCTTTGGTATTCCTCAGCACACATTCTCTCCTCATCAACACACCTCCCAGATTCTCCCTTGCAACTTTAGAAAACTCTCTTGCAACTTTTTAAAAAGTGTTGTGGCATACTTAGTTTTTGGTTTTATTTTAAACCCATCCATATTTTCTTCCCTAAATCTATTATGTTATGAGAAGTCACGGAATACAAACAGAACAAGAGCAATGTGAATAAACACAATTTTTCCTTTCCATGCTGGAACTTTACTTTATCACATTAAACAGATGTAAAAGAAATCTAAAGAAAACAAAAGCATTTTTTGTAATTCTAATAATTTGTCACAAATTCCAGGTTTTCTTCTTCTCAGATTTGCAAAACTTGATGACTGAACTTCTAAAACATATTATTATTTCTATTGTTGGCCACCTTGGTTCTCAGACTGCACTTTCACACCATTGTGAGACCAACATTTAGAAGATCTGCACATTGGTGCCAATTGCCCTCAGGCATGCAGCTGGGACAGAACTGTGGGAGAAGGTTGTGCTGGGATCAGCACAAGTGAAGGGAAAAGAGGCTTCTACCTGTGAGTTAGATAAAAGGCTTTTTTTTTTTAAGGTTTGATTGCTTTGTTCTTAGAACACCTACATTTTTAATAGAGGCAAATGTGCTGACAGTTTGTCTTGGCATCAACAAAAAGGATTTTATGTAAATAAATCTGAAAATGAAAAATAGGAAACAAATAACCCATCCTGTACAGACAGCTGCTTCATTTAGAATCCATCATTTTACAAAGCAAAAGCAGAACAGCCATCTGCAGAAACAAAACAAACAAACAATGACAGGGTGTCATATCCCACATACATCCCTGTAGTTGGCCTCTAATTTAACATGGGGGTTGCAAAATGTATGTGGTTGAACATCCCATACATTTTGATTCTAAAGGAATAGCAATAGAATCATAGCACAGTTAGGGTTGGAAAGGACCTTAAGATCATTTAGTTCCAACCCCCTGCCAATGGGGATGAACTCTATTGAGGTTCCCCCAGAAAATTAATTCCATATTCAAGTTGGATTCTAAAAGTTGGGTCACTTTAAGTAGCCCCCTATCAAACTTGAAGCCACCTTCTTTCTCCACATTCATTCAGGGCAAAATCCCCCCTCCAGCACTAATGGGAAATCCCTCCACCCTATGTCAAAGACAAACTCCATTATTCTTCCATCATTCATTGCAGTTACAGGAAGGAGTTAATCCTGCTCAAAACTCTTCATTTTTGTCAAACACACTTCAAATGACCAGATCAGCACTGCTCTTCAGTGGCATCAGGTAAATGAGATTTAAATTCAGCACCAACTTCTTGCTTCAAGTGAAAATAAACACAACTAACAAACTTATCTGGAGAAGAAGAAGTCTAAATTAAAGCACAATCTGTCTCCAAATCTGATGTGGTGATATGAGTGTGGCAGATTCATCTGAAGAAACTGTATTTTGTTCTGAAACACAGTATTTCTACAGACCAAGTGCACACTTCGTGGGCATTGAATCATTTTTTTTTTGCAGCTGGTCTTGGATGTATGAAACAAATGCAGGGAAAACAAAAAGCCTTAAAAATAATGCAGGGCAGGCAAAACCGGTTTCTGGCAATCTCCAAATAATCGGACATTCCCTTTAATTCACATAAAAGAAACATAAAGAACAGAAAACTCCCTACTCTTCAGTGCTAGCATCTTCCACTATAGCTGCCTATCTTTACATAGACTTTGCTCTGTACAAACATATCCTTGTTTTATAACTACCACAGAGCAAGCTCATCTGACAGTGAAAAGATCATATACCAGTTCAAGAGCAGAGAATACTTCTAATTGATTTTATTACACTTGTTAGTTGGCCTTTAAGCTATCAGAGAGAAAAGCTCTGTCATTTCCTGCAGTATCCAATGACATTTAATCATTAAATTAGATACATGAAGACTGGGGGATGTTCTTCATCCTTAAAATCCCCAGGGATTTTAATTGCAATACCCAGGTTTTGGGTGGTCTGGTTTTGAATTTTTTAAATTTTGCCCAGTTTTTCTGCATCCTATCTCTCCACCCTGAAACTTGGGTGGTATTGAGGGAGTTTCCAAGACTCGTACTCCAAAATGAGCTATCTGCAATGGTTTAATTATATTACTTAGCATGCCTAATTTGTTATGTATGTGCATAATTTTGGGAAGAACCCAAGCGGTTCCACAACTCTTACAAAACACCACATATTCTATTTCCAATGCTATTTTTTCCACTGTCTACTGATTACGCCATTAAGATACCTTTTTCACCTTTTCCTTTCATGCCATGTAACATAAATTAGGTTTAAGATATTTCCCCCCTTCCATTTCCATATCATGATATCCAGTGCTTTGCTTTGTTTTTAGCATCAAGAAATGGGAAAAAGATACATTCTGTAAGGACAATGTGATGAAAGAGGCATTTCTATCAATGTTGTAATTTTTGTTGTAAAAACACATAGCAAATTATCAGTGTTTTACAAAGTACAAACACAAGCATGAGAAAAGGAAAATTTGGAAAACCTGTCCACAGTTTCCTTAATTAAAACAGAAACTGAAAGGAAACATGATGCGTCAGTGTTCCCTGTACTATTTGTAAACACATCCACCAAAGTCTACATTTGACAACAGGCAAGAGACAAAAGGTGAGTGGGAAAAGAGTCACTCACAGGACTGAAATGATCCTTTTAAGGTGACACAAAAAATAAAAAGAATTCTAACCTGGACCAGCAGATCATTATAATTAGACAGGACAGCCTCTCCTGTATGTAGCAGTTAATGGAAAAAATCTAGAAAAAGATACAGGAATTCCAGCATCTGAAGTGTGCAGTTTAAATGCTTTGCTTGGCTGATGATTCAGATATAGGTACGCAATATTTGAATCTACTTTGGGATTTACCCAAGATCAGAAATGTTTTAAAATAGGACAGATGACATTTCCTCTTATGTCTTCAAGTTGTCACAGCTTTGATCACCATCTGAATTCAAGTGGTGTGACCTAAAATCATCAGATTCATTGTTATAAAACCAAGAAGGAAAACATCAGATGAGTTCCTGCAAAGAGAAAATAATCTGGACTATAAAATAACTGACATTTCTGCTGAGAAGATATTAAATACTAAAACTATGAATACTAGAGAGAACAAAAAGAATGGATGCCAAATTGTGGGTGGTGGTTTGGTGATTTTGTTTTTGTTTTTTTTGCTTGGTTTTTTTTTCATTCTTTCTGCAATGCACTGCAGGTATTTATGTGGGGATGAATGCAATATTAAGTGTTCGCTTTTTAAATCCCAGCCTAAGACTGTAAAAAATAAAATTAAAACTCACTGGGCATAATTAGCCAGGATATTTTCTCATTTGCATGACCACATTTGGGGAGGAGGTGGGAGAATCATATAAAATTTGGCTTCTGCTGCAGGGAATATGCTAAATCTTAGAAATTTGGGAAATGCACAGAGTCTATGCTTTCATCAGATTTATCCTAACACCCTTCACCTGCAATTGTAATTAATTTCCCAAAGGCCCATTTTGACAGTACAATACACGAAGCAATGTTAAGTTCAGTACTGAAATAAAAGGAGGAAAAGGCAAAAAAATAATTTCTTGCAAGTAAAAATTTATAGTAAAATCCAATGAAATCTACAAAGCAAATATACATAAAGCAAGATTTGAAAGGTCAGCTCCATTTAGCAACTAAAAAAGAACACTTTAAGGTAATTTATTTAGAAAATGTTATGAAGAATTTTCACAGATAAAACACGGGTAGGGATAAAAGGATAGGGACTTAGGATGCTATTTGCGCTCCATAACTTGAGTAGTGCATACAAGGAAGCAAACTCATGAATCAACTCAGTATGCTAATCCCTAATGAGGTAAACTGTTAATGCCAATCCCATAGCAGTGATTATTATGTGTACCACATGCTGCTCTCTCCATTTTTATTTGCTAGGAGAATTGGAATATGCAGATGAATCTTGGTTTAATAAGGACAGCAATATCAGTGTGTGCTTGTGTCTGCCTGCTGATGCTACAGAGATGAAACACGGACAGGATTCATAAGAAATTATCTGAGGTCAGGTTTGCATTCCTTACTGTAGACCTCCGGAATTCCCAGGATGTCTTGCAAGATGCGCTATTCATCCATCTGCCAAAGTGGATTAAACATGAAATTTTTATTTTTCCTTCCCTCCTCCCCCAGGTCACTTAACGAACTGAAGTTCCCAGTGTTGTCCTTGACAAATACTGCCAGTATTTGCTGTAGTGAGGGCAGGGTGCCAGACAAGTAAAAATACCATGTCCTTTGTGATGGGAGTTCAAAGGCATTAATGCAACCAACATCACTGCTAAGCATGTGTCTCCACAGGATGTGCCACATCTAAGGATGTGCCTCAAAAACCTGGTAAAAACTACCATTTGTTTAGCACCATCTTAAGGGGCAAAGAACACTATTTCTGTAAGAGGTGTCAAGTCAGAGGAAAATGAGAACAGTTTTCTTCTTAGGACAGCTATTTGTCATGTGTTACCCCAACTGCAATTCCTCCTTAAGCACTTCCCTTTACAGAACTTAGAGGAGTTGGTAGAGGGAACCACACCAAATCTTACCTCTTCGTGAGCACATAGTTACAGAACTCTTGAAAATTGAGTTTTCTTCTCTGTGACTAACGCTGCAAAGCAGTTTGCCCCACTGCATGTAAGAAGTGGGTGAGATTAATCAACCCATGCCTTCAGACTGCAGGCAACACCTCAGCCCTTGCTGCTGTATTCCAAAGGGTCCATTTGTTGTAAGAGCAACCAGCCTTTCTCAGCCCAAGAGGAGCATCTGTGCCATATGATGAAGGGCCAGGAATCCACAGTGTTTCTGGACTGAGGTTTAATGATTTTCTGGCACATTTTCTTAATATCCATGGCAACTCTTGAGCTTCAGTATCTCTTGAGCCCACATTCCTGCATCTATTCTCTGAACAAGATGCCAAGCACAGCAAACAACCAACTCAGCTTCAGGACAGAAGCTAGTATTTCTAGTCAAAAGATCTGGCATTCCAGCCAATTGCTGAATGGGAAATCCCAGAGCTACTCAACAGTGTGGCCAAATTCTCAGCATCTGCGTATTTGTTTTCCTACCCATTTAATTTATTTTTAAATGAGAGGCTGCCTGAATTTCCCCCAGGCTCTGTCTTCCATTGTTTGCCCACACACACACACAGACCCACACCCTTACAATTCCACTGCCATGTAGTGTGGATTGGCTGTGTGACAACAGACATCATGTGAGCAATCCAGAGGCCTTGGTGTTAGGCAGCTTGAATGAGAATAGTCATGTAGCTGAGATAAACTGAAGGCCATCGATGACAGAGTGCAGAAACATCAGCCGCAAAGACACTGAAATCAGCAAAAGAGAAAAGGAACTGAGAAGCAAATGCTAAAACACAATAGTGAACTGTTAAAGGCTAGGTTCTCATATGCTCAATTTAACCAATTGTAACTAGTTGCTGTGTGCTTCACTGTATATGTATCCAATCTTAATACTGCAAGCCATTGATCATGTATCCACTAATACAGCAAGTTATTGTGCATGTATCCAAGTATAATACCGTAAGTATCCAATTATAATACAGCAAACTACTGAATTAATACAGCTAGCTATTGTATATGTATCCGTTTATAATACAGCAGGCTATTGTAAGC
>JBCJKH010066790.1:0-23025 GCA_039877255.1 Loriculus beryllinus | reverse complement strand
GGGATCCAGCTCAAATGGGTGTGAAGATTTGGATTTAGGCACTTATTTTCATAAGTGAATACTTTTTTGCTTAAGTGAATACAACATATAAAAAATCCCATGTTAGCCCTAAGTGTTTTCTATATTAATACTGTGCATGTAGGGAAGCAGGGATGTGCCAATTATGTCTAAAAAAATACTATAGCTACATTTGCCTTACTAGTAAATATGTTTCCATAAGGGTGGTACATATTACCTTCATGCATCTGTCACTCTTCCAGTCCTGAAGCTAGCTCAGTCATTGTTAGCTTGAGCACCCCACTGTGCTGCACAAGTAGGCACCTAACTCACTTCCAAAACAAAATTTGCATTATGAAAACAGCAGTATTTTTTCTTTACGAATGACTGGTACAGACTTTCTTATGCCTATGTTACGTAGGAAAATGCAAAAAATTGTATTCAAATGATCTATCAAATATATCTGTCACATGAAAATGATATTCTGTTACATGAAGACGATACGCCATTATCCTGTGTTGATCTATTGTTGAGAAAGAATCTTATTCCTTCCTACATATTACCCAATGTAGCTATTAGATTTTGAAATGTATTTAATGGAAAATATAATAGTGGACTACAGTGATCACAATGATTACCATCTTAGAAAAGGAGTTGCAAGCTATCATCTACAATCTCTAGGCCACAGAACACCAAACTAACATGAAACTAATTGAGAAAAACCTTCAGGAAACAACATCATCATCAAAAGCTCTTCATTGCTAGGCAATTTGTAGGACAGAGCAGTATTACACCATCGAAGTAGTACACTATATATGAACGTTCCAACAACAAACCCACATGGCATATGTTGTAACCAAATGCTGATTGTCAAGTAAGATACCATAAGACAGATAACAAGTAGTCACATGATAGATGGATTGGATAACTTGATACTTTTAAAGAGATTGTTTTTTATTTTGTCTTACAATTTTCCTCTGGTATAGCAGAATAATTAAAATGCTTTTTCATTACTTTCACTGATGTATATTGACTTAAAGGGCTTTTCTCATTACTGTAGTGGTAGTGAGAGGAAATAAGTAATTTAAGAGCCACTTGCCATATTGAGACATGCATCTTTTCCGCATCTGTGAATATTTAACTTTTCAGAATGCAGATTTTCAGAATCTTCAGTTTTTGTGGAAACTGCCACATGAATCCAGATTACTAGTTTGAAAAAAATCATATATCTTTTCTTTCGTGGCAAAGCAGTTGGTGCAAGGAAAGCACAAAATGTTCTTCAAAGCCATTAGATGACTGTTAGATACTTCTGCATTGTTCTGATTCTGAAAATATATCTGCAGACTAGAGTAAAAGAGAACTTGTTATTTCAGTGCACCTTCTACATTTTTTAAGTTTCTGTTAAGAATCAGTTTTCTTTTCTTTTTGTCCACTCTACACATACTATCATATATATGTTTGCTTTAACTTTGGAAAAGAGATGTCCACAATAAAAACACCTACAGGGCACCGCAATCAATATAAGAAAGCCATTTATTATGATAGACAACGCTGTCTAAAACCACTATATGACATATGACAGGAGCATTTCTTTAGGAAAACTATGGCAACAGTCAAGTAGAAATAATTAAAATGAAGTAATTAGTACTGCATATCTGAAAAGTTTTTAATTGATCTTTTCTATCCTTTTCTGCATGATTAATTGTGACTTTTAATGGCTGTTTTTAAAATAAGACAATAACAGTTCATGAACTGCTAATGCTCTTGCTAAGAAAAAAGATTTTACTCCTGAGGATATTGATCTAGGACTCTAAACACTGACTTGAGATCCAGTATTATGAACTCTTCAGTAAGTAAAAATGCTACAATCTCTAAATGCTTGTTGCATTGTACTTTTTATTTTCCTAAAATGTTTTTCAGGAGGAGGAAGACAGAACTATTTCTGATGTTTTTGAAAGTATGGCTTTTGCAAAGACATGGGTTTAAGTGTACTGAAGAATACAAGTCCAGATAAAGGCAATAGTTTGAAACAGGTTACCTGCTCAGGACTTCAAGCAAACTAATCTATTGGAAGGTGTCCCTGCCCATGGAAGGGAGATAAACTAGAGGATCTTTAAAAGTTCCCTTCCAACCCCACTATGTTTCTATGATTCAATGACTCCTGAGAGAGCGTCTTTCCCATGCCACAGGAGTTAATTTCCCAAATTTACCTTAGCCTCTGAGCCCACATTAAGCTTGAATTTGCACTCAGTTCCTCCAATTGTATTTTAGGATGTCAAGGACATCCTTTTTCACAGTAGTCTTTGCACTTTATCTTTTTGCTTATGACATGCCATGAAAAAGGTGCACTCATTCTTCATTAAGTAACCTAAGTTGAGAATTAGCTTCTGTCTCAAAGTATACCTCCTAGGACTAGCAACTTCTTTATTCTATCTACATAATCTAAACAATCTAATATAAACAGCCATTAAAAGCATCTTCTGCTTTGACATAGAAGTTTCTTAAAGTCAATGGCATGCTATTTGAAATGCATCTGTTAGGTTAGCATATTATAGAAAGAACCATTTTTGGTGGTGGTCAAATTAAACTCCAGCTATTTTCTACTGAAAGGGAATTTTGATCCATCTAGTTTTCTTTCTGGAATAAAGGAAATACTGAAGAATGGGCAAAGAAGGAACTTATCTGAGACAAGTATAGTATAACAAAACAAGTAAAGGAGTTTAGGACTTTAGTCTGTTGTAAAAGATTTCAGTTACCTCTTCTGACTGTGGTAGTATCTGAGGAGCCAAAGAGAGTTGGTCCATAGACAAAAAGACACACAGAGAGATAAAGGGTACATCTAAATGCTCAGATAAACCAGGATTCAACCATTTTCCATTTAATATCTCATGACCTCCCACAGTTTTTTGTACACAAATTCATAAGTAGGTACATAGATTGACTCAAATCCAGAGGTCTCTGAAAAGTGAGAAGCTGAGAACAATCAACACCCCATCACATATCTAATATCCCACTTTGTAAATTCATGGATCAAGCACAGCAGAGTCAGCAGATTTTCTGCCAGCAGCTACTCAAAATCAGCCTGTCACAGGCATAATAGTGGTCCTCTAGCACAAGAAAAGCAGTCAGTTGTTGCATTCAAAAACTTAAGATGGATAAAGAGGGAGAAGGTAGATGAAACTGAAAATAAATGTTTCCCACCCCTTCCTGTTGACCCTCACAACTTCTATAACTGGACAAAGGGAATTTTCTTACAGGAAAATAATAAATTAAGATTTTTGATTTTTGTGTTAGCTTGCTCATTGTTAAAATTATCTGACAAATGGCTTAACAAACAAGTTGTATAATGGCAAGTAGTACCCATTATCCACATTAGTATTCATTATTTCAGAGATTTTCTTTAAAAGTCACATTTGATTCTGCTATCAGTAAGATAAGAAATGTTATAGCTGCAGTCCTTGTGTTATTCTCATGACACACCTTGGCTTGAGTTTATGGGTTTGTGGCAATGAACAAAAATGAAGAACTGTTCAGTGTTTATCTGTGTTGTTTCAGAAATCTTCCTGTCATATGTTTTCTAGCTTTCCTTTCTATTGGCAGAGCTGGAATGAACTATCATACCAGATAGGGTAAGCCTGTATCAGATTTCGTTTACTACTCAGAGTACAACTTGTATGAATAATACAGTTTTGGAATTATTTAGTTACAATTAAAGATGGTATTTACATATTCCTTCCTGAGGTAGAACTCAGGATGAGCCAACTCAAGAAAGCAGCATCAGCAAAATCAAAGACAACCTTTGGTAGGAACTAAAACTTTCAATATTCGTGAAGGAATATGTGTTTTCCTGTGATGTCAGAAAATAAATTCACTTCTTTAGCAGAGCAGGCCTGCAGGTAGGGGGAGATACACACATGTCAATGAATTACACTTCCTTCATCTGCAGTAGTAAACATGCAAGGAGGTAACTTAGGTCAGATTTCATACCTCCTGACTTAATTGAAGGCCTGTTCTTCATTATACCCTAATCTTAGGTCTATTTCCATGGAGATGCACGTTTTGAATGCATTCATCCCTGAATGACTTCCACTCCTTTGTTATTAGGCAGGTGTGCAGCATGCAAGACAGCCACCTCAGAGAAATTCTACATGTTCACATTGCTCCAATGAATATGAGCCATCCCTGATATTTTGCAAGCTGCTTTTTCAGGTGAGTCAACAGGGAGTATCCTTAAGTGCCCATAAACAGGAGTCTCGACTTACAGAATTCATAGTCCACATGGGGTGAGAGACCTCTGAGAGCAGTCTAAGAAAGTTCAGAGTAGATGAATAAAATAATGTAATTTTAGTGAAAACCCTTTTTAATGATTTTTTTTGCTCTGCAGCAAACCTTCCCTGCAACTATGTCAGTGTCATTAATATGGACTTGTTCTTGATTTTGCCACTAAGAGCTAAATATTTCATACTAAGGAGACCTCCAGGTTCCACTTTCTTGTGTGAATATAGAAATGTCCTAGTCCATTTCAGCATAGATTCAGAGAAGAAATTTTAGAGAAGATGTGATCAATTTCACTTTGATATAATTTGTATTTTCTTAACAGTTTATCTTGCAGATTAGAGATTTACTAGACTTTACTGACATTTGTAGTTGAGATCTGAACCAGGAGCTGTTCAAAGCAGTACTGTGGTTCAATATGAATCACTTCATAAAAGAAATCGAAGCTGGAAACTTAACAGCACGTACTCAATCTGCATTCAGAAATATGAAGATGCCATTACAGAGCACGCAAAATTTCCCCAATAGAAGTGATAAAATGAAGACTCCCAGTGCACAAATGAGTCATATTTTCTCTAAGGTTGAGATGTTCACAACTAAGAAGAAAGCAAGCAGGTGAATAGGTTAGCTGTAATTCAAAGAAGAACATGTGAAATAAAAGCTACATCTGTGGAGCTCTTGTCTCTGCTCCTTTTTCAGATATACATAATGAAAGGTGATCAAATTGAAATAGTAGCAGGTACTGCTGTGAGTGGAAGAAATGCAGAGGGAATCCTTGTTTCACCATTTGTACTCAATTACCTGGAACAAAACAGATGACTAAGGCCTAAAATTTGCCCATTGGTCCAATGGAGTCCTTCAAGGTATTCATCAGGCTCACCAGTTGATAGCTGTAAGGCTTCTCAGCTTTAGTCCCATAAAGCCATCTCACTACTGCATATTTGACAACCATATCAGAAAATACTGAGTAGGATTTTAATTGTGGATATTAAATGATTACAACTTCACAAAAAATAACAACATTGATAGCAATAAGTGAATATTTATGGATTATGGCTGTGAGTAATGACTTCAGTGCGCATGATCCTGACTTACACAATGGCATGGCAAATCTGTAAGGAAAAAACACACAAGACTTACGTCCAATCCCATATCACCGAAATGCAGGGATGTCACTGTGAAAGCCAGTGGATTTGTTCAGATTTAAAACTAGTGGGAGAAGAAGCAGTTTCCTCCAGATACTGTGATTATCTTTAATATGCCATATTCCTAAATACTTAATGCCTAGCAAACTCTATACAACAGCTGCAGCTAAAATTTATACAGCTTTGTACAACAGTACAGTAAAATACTGTATGTTCATTGGTTGTCTTTTTTCCTCCATGCTGTTTGTAAGAGGTTTCGAAGGGTTAACTGCACAGCTAGGAGGCAAGAAGATGCAGGGAAACATAGCCAGCTGTTGAATGAAGCATCAAGACATTAGCAGGACCATTACTTGAGGCAGTTTCCCTGCCTTAAACAACAGGAAGAATCATCTACTGGATATTAATTTTTAACAGCAGAGCTTCGAAGTGACTTCAAATACATCAGGTGATTAAAACAGATAGAGGGAGAAAAGGCTGACCCTTTGCCATGGGAGAGGCTGGGACACAGGGAGGGATGGGTTAGGGGTTACAGACAGGAGCCTGGCCAGCTGACCCACTCTCTAGCCCTAACACCATGGGCTAACGTAACACCCTGCCTCAAGGACTGTACTATCAACTGTTTCAGGTAATCAGTACCTGCTGGTTTCTTTCTTAGAGAAAAATGTTCTTCACTGCTGGTGGTTCCCACCTCAGCAGTAAAGAGCAGTGGGAGCAGCATTCCCTGACTTGAACCACTCTGAGACCACAGGGTGAAAAAAGGATCCCAAAGCCCTCAGGAGTAGCAGCACAGGCTTAGGAGAGGTCGCTTATCTACAGGAACTGCATCTGGGGCTATGACTTTTGCATGAGGGTATGTTAATAAAACTCAAGCTGAGAGCAAAAAATGTTCTTTGAGGTAAGTGCACAACATATCTTTCACATCCCCTAAAACTTATTCTGAGACATCTTTCCACAGTGTTCTTAACATACAGTGGAAAGCAAGCAATCATTTCCTTCTCTTTCAAAAACCAAAGTTTAATGCAGCTGAAGTATTGCAGTTGGCAATTACAGAAACATTACAGATTCCGTTAAAAGAATTTTCTGAAGGTTTTATCCATTATCTCACAAACTCATGAAAAATCTCATTATTAGCACAGTTGGCATTAGCAAGCTACCCTTCCAAAAAAACCAATGCCCTAACTACTCTGTAGTCTGTTGTGGCTGGAATATCAATAAGGTACAAACAGCCTTTCAGAGCATCTAAAACTAAATCTAAATTAATTTCATTTAACTGAGGTGTCAACTAACTTATTTAATTAAAGGAGCATCTACTATTTGGAGAGAAAAAGAAAGGACTATCTTATGCAGTTCCAGCACAATGTTATTAACTACCAAGCCAGAACAACAGTGAAAACAGCAAGTACTCATTTATTATTTGATTTCCCTCAGTTTGCTTGATTTTGCACCTGACTGCATAAAAGGTTTTGGGGTTTTTTTTTGGCGGGGGGGATGGAGGGTGTCTGCAGTCATTTTGTGGAACATCTTTGATGTTCTGTTGAGCAACAGTAGTTCATAGATCACAGGCTGAATAATGCAAAACTAAATTGGGAAACATTAAATCTGTCAAAATAAGACCCCAGAGCAAACTTTGTACCCACAGAGATGGCTTACATAGACATGGGCTGCAGAAGACAAACCAAAGGTATAAAAAGCACACTGCAGCTTGCATATTAAACCCAAAGGTTACCAGAAATAAATACTGTGCATCCCTTGAGGATATTCTCTGAAGGAAGACAGATTGTCACACTAGAAGAATAGCGACAGCTCCACATGCAGCAGCAGTTACAGCTTCAGGCTTCATGCAGGGAGGGGAGAACTGAGGATTTCTACCTCTCTCTCCCTGCATAGTGCCTTTTTGCTTCCTGTATCACATGCCCAGAGCTCGGGGCTGCTGGCAGGAGTGGGAATGGAACACATCACACTGGGCTGTTGTGCTAAAGTGCAAGTTATCAAGCTTCAGCAGAGCCACAGGTGTGGAGGAAGGCCATGCAGCAGCCAGCTGTTTGAAGGTGCCCCAAATCACAGTGCAATGGAAGAGAGATGTGATCACAGGGTACAGGCCTAGGTGCTGGTAGGCAGGTGGAAAGGCAGCTAATTTAGCCTTCCTGATAAACTGGGCTGACAGGATAATTCAGGTCGGAACAGACTTCAAGAGGTCCCTCCAGTCCAACCTACTGTTCAAAGCAGGGTCAGTTGTGGTGTCATGCCAGGTTGCTGGGGTTTTCATCTAGCTTTAAAATCCCCAAGTATGTAGATGTACAGCCTCTCTGGACACCCTACTCTGCAGATGGGCTGTCCTCTTGGAGAAAAAGTTTCTTCTTAGGTCTAGTCTGAGTGTCTCTTTTTTCAGCTTACATCCTTTGCCCCTTGTTCTCCTTAGTTCACACACATTACTGTGTATCTATTAACCAGCAGTAACACCGTTCTCCTTTGGAAAGCAAAATGAAGAAGGCTTGATTTAACTCATATTAAATCTCCCTTTATTAAGCTTCATGCTTAATAACTACTTTGAGTCTTTAACCTGTTCCACAAAGCAAAGATACTAGAGCTGGGAAGGAAACCTGTTTCCTGCCTCTTACTGGCTTTTTTTGAGATTTGGAGAATAAATTCCAGTCAAAAAATGAAAGATGAAAAGTGAAATCTTACTAGTAAAATAGCTTTCAAAATTATATTTACAAACTCATTCCAGTCAATCATGTTTGCCTGTTGTTTACATCTACCCTTTTGTATGAGCAGTCATACTTGAAAACCAGCGTTCATTTTGAAGTCGATGGGCTGGAATTTCCACTTCAGAATGACAGAACACAGTGGTCAAGCTGCTTTGGAAAATTTGTCCAGATCTTTCCAAGTTAAAAATAATCACAGAAATAGCTCACCCTGGAGGGGTAAAATGAGAAATGACACAAAAATCTTTCATTACAGGGTATTGATACCTTCCTCCAAAAAAATTTCAGCTAAAACCCCCTGTCTAGCTGTTGTCTGGGCAGTTCATATTCAGTCCAGTTGTGATCTTTGTTTTCTTTATGGAGTGATTGGATCATTATTTTTTAAATTACCAAGATGCATGTTAAGATTCATTTATGTAATGATGTACTGATAAAGATATACATGCGTGGGAGTAATTTAATGGCATGATAAACAATGAAAACAGACAAATAGCAGAACTGATCAGCAAAAGCCAAAAGCAGCTTGATTTTAAGTTTTTCTGGTCCTCTATAGCTACTGAGTTCAAAATGCTTTAAAGAGTGTTATAATCAGGGAGGTGCTTAGCACTTTGCAAAAATCTCTCACTTCTGAAGGGTTTCTTACTGGTTGTCTTAAAATGCATCTGCAGACCTTAGCTGCTTCAGCAGACCCTGGGCACAATATGCAGATCTATAACCAATATAAATTTGCTACAAAGGAGAAGGAAAGCAAAGTTTCTGATTTTCAAATGTGCTCCAGACTGATGGTCATGTTTACAGGTGCTAGCCCAGCTCTTTGCAAGGGCATGTAGCACACTTGTGTAGCTAAGTTTAGCCTCTGGCTTACAGGAGGTATTTAAATCACTTCTTCAATTACTGTGGCCACTCCCTCAGCACAGCTCAACAAAAACCTCCTTAAAATATTGGGATCTCCTGGCAGAGGCTTGGTGATTAGTTTTAGATCTTTTGTGCAAATGTCAGCAAGGAGAGATGAGCTGTGGCTGGAGATGCTGCTGTCCCTGGAGACAGCTACCAGTCCTAGCCCTCATGCTCTGTCTCCCAGTGAGAGACCTGCACCCAGGTGCAAGTCAGCCCTCCTCACTGCTCAAGTCTGTCTCTTCACCAGTTGTTAACAAGGGACCTTGAATTTGGCCCACCTGGGAGTCATTCCACATAGGAATCTGCCTTTACCTGTGGCCAGTGTGAGAACACATGGCTGATGAGGGAGAATGGTGAAACAGTTCCTGACTCTGCTAGTCAGATATTTTCCTCCATCCTCCTTGGGTGGTTTGTCCAGGAACTTCCATCATTCTGTTTACGTCCATGGGAAGCACCAGCAGCTTGTCCCTTACCTACAGAACATCATTAGCTTTGCTGTCAGTGCCATGAGGAGAAGAAGCCACATGTACCCCTAGCGTTTGTCAGCTCGTTTTCCCATCTTGGTGAAACATCGTAAGGAAAAAAAATTAAAATCAAATAGCAGAGTGGAATTAACTCTACAATGTTGAGCAAGGCTGCTTAAAAAAGAAACAAAGTATTACCCTTTTAATGCCAAGGTAGGTTGCTTAAAGCAAAATCAAACACAGTAGGAGCACCATTGAAACTAATACAATCATTGAGGAACAGGTCACGTATAAGCTTCCTTGGTTAAAATTTCAAAAAGCCAAAGGTATTTATTCAGAGCTGCACTGCTGCAAGTGCTGTAAATTACAATGACTAAAGTTAAAAAAGATTTGCACAGCACAGTTGTTCCCATCTTTTTCACAAGCCTATAAAATTAGTCTGAGCTTACTCAAATAAACCAACTTGTAAGTTATAAAAGTAATTTAGCCAAATGATAAAGCAGGAGAAACTTAAAGAGCACTCTGTCCTGAAGGTTACAATGCATACAACTGAGAAAATTAAAAACTGGATACATTAAAGGGCAATTTAGGATCTCTTACTGGCTAGAAGGAAAGGAGATGAAACTGCAGCAGCCAGCCCTGCAATGGGCACAGGGGAAATGTTGTGACTTGTCCCTGGCAAGAAGCACAGAGGTAAACGGAAGTGGGTTTTGTTTGGTTTTGGTTTTTTATTTTTTGCACAGAAGTTACTCTTTACTGGGAAGAGCAAAAGTGGACCAGGGACCAGAGCAGCTGAAGTACCACCAGCACAACACCCATTTTATTCACATTGATCCACATTATTAAGTCTCAAAAGCCAGTATGGTTTCTGTCTGGCTGGGAAGTTACTGAAGCCTAGTTAGTTGCCAGTATTACAATTTTCTGGCCGTTTAAGTTCTGGTTTTGCTCACCTGTGAGGGGCCTGGATCTCACTGGCAGAAAGAGAATCAGCATTTCTCTCACATCTCTTAACCTTAACTGACAAACTTTTAAAGTTTCTCAGTTGAGATTTCCTCCATTTACTGTATTCAGGGTAGCTGGTCAGTCTGTCTATGCCTGGTCTGTGTGTGTCCCTGGTTGATCCAGAAGACTCACACAAAGCTGAAAAAGAACCAGTAACTCCTCAGTTTCACCTCTGCAGGAGTACCACTGTTGAAGAGAAGCTATCAGGTAGCAAAACAGATAAGGACAAAAAGGAGGTGCCTGTTGATTTTGAAATTTAGTCAAGGGAACAAGGAATCCTGCCTTTTGGTTATTGCATCCAGCTCTGCTTTATTTTAGCTTAGAGGACAAATGGAAGATAAAAAAATGCAGTTACATGGCTTGTTTAGAAATCAAGTCTGAGCAGGCTATGTAAGAAATCTGTGGAAGAGCAGCTGAATCTTAATCTTCTAAGTGCTAGTCCAGTGCTTCATTTGGAAATATAGCACATCCTGAAAATCAGGACTTGGAACTGCCTGCTCTTGGGTGTAAATCAGCATGGAAATTGCCTCAGTGTTATTTAGATGTAGCAGCTGTGGACTCTAGTATTAGCTGCAAGTAATGCATACATTATTAACTCTGTTCTACAGCAAGCAGAAACTATTCATTCCCACTACTTTTATTTTATAATTCATCTGTAGTTTTTCACCTGTACAAGGAATATGCACCATGTACATGAAAAAACAAACCACCAAAAGGTGTTTGAAAAACTCTGTCATCAGAGTTTTTTTTCTATATGCTTTCTTCTGGTGATTATCCTATTATACCTGCATCATCACCATACTGAAAGCAAATTAATTACATGTTTCCTAAGTAGCATTTCATATAATTGATTACTAGCTAAGGTAAACCCTAAAGAATGCTCCATTCTTAATTTTGGAGGTCAGAGGGGAACCACCTGGAAAACCCAAAGCTGTTTATTAATATACCCTTTATTCTGAGGCATTTTACTACCTTGTCAGCTAAAATAAATCAATATTAAGTACTGACTTATTACTTATATAATGCCATAAATATTATATATACATAAAAATATCATACGATATAATCATATCATATCATATGAAGACTGCTTTTAAACAAATTCGTTCATACTGAACCTTAGAAATTGTGGATGGCTTAAATGGCAGTTTTGTCATCTCTTCTATGGTTGTGTCTGTACTTTTGCCAATACAAAAGAATGAGGTATCTGAGCAGGCTGTGAACTGTGGCACTTCAGATACTTTATCAATCTTATAATTGTAAAATGGGCTGTAGCTTGCACATTTCTCTGAGTATCATTATGCAGTGACACTTGCTAATTTGTACCTACAAATGCATGGGTAGCATACGAGAAGAGATGAAATTTCTTTCAGGAAATGAGATAAAACTGAAAACCAGGTCTTTTATCATGACTCTGTGTGTGAATTTTTCATCAGACCCACTTGAGACTTCTTCGAAGTGCTTACAGGAACAGAACTGTTAACTCACTGTACTGATGGGGTCAGATTCCTGTTTCTTATGGACTTATGTCACTTTGTGTTTTCCATTGGAGAAGTGTCAAATCACACCACTGGTGCCTTCCCTGGCCTCCTCAGCATTTCTCCCTGTCACAGCAGTCTGCTCCCACCTGAAGTGCGACAGGAGAGGCTCTTTGTTTTCCTTTTTGTGATATTCAGGAAGATGTTTCGGTTTCTCAAACAGCCCACCTGCCAGTAACAGAAATCTCACTGAGATTTCTCACTTGTCAACATCAAGATAAAAGATTTTGAGCCTGTATTTTCTAACTGTTTAACCTAAGAATACCTGAGCCTGAAAAGGATGCAGGTCTTCTATCTTTAAATTTGAGTTCCATACTGAAAATAAATAAACAGAAACAACTATAGGGAGAATAGGGAATACTTGGAGTGGACAGGAGTTCATCCAGTTGCTGGGAAGCACTAAAAATGCCAGGTAAGGTTCCCCCTCCACTCTGCACCAAGCGCTGTGGTGGCACAGCCTCTGCCGCCCCTTGGTCTGCTCGGCATGGGCAAACTCTGCTATCTGCTCATGTAACATGCAGCTTTTGTAGTTGTCTGAGATCCATATTTAAACATTAAAGACACAGGTAAGTTTGGCACTCCGTGGGGAATGCTAGCTCAGGCTTTGCAATGTTTTTAGTCGTCACCTTATTTTGTTTGTCACTTTAAAGCACTGCAAATTTGACTTGCTGTTGGCAGGGAATTAAAATATACCAACGTATATTTTGGCTGCCTCAGGCAGATGTAGGGAGTAATACCTCCTTCTTTTCTATGGTTCTTTTTCCCATTTAATTAAGAGATTTATAGACGTGCATGTAAGTATTATGACATAAATACTTTGACCCACATTTCCTCTTGCATTAAAAAAAATTCCTAAAGAGTTCAAGGGCATAATGGCTTTTGCTTCTCAAGTAAGACATAAAAAATATTCAATTACTTGTGAAGGGTCATGCTAAAATATGCTTCATGGTATAGTTCTTGAAGTAGCTAAAATTTGCAAGCTCATGTCTTTTGTGTTTTGGTAATTTTGGAACCCAAAGAAATCGTGGTAATGAAGGGAGTTATTTAAAATTCAAAGGAAGAGGATTTATTAATTAATAAAAGATGTTTGATCTTGGGAAATGATTTTTTTTTAACAAAATAGAACATATGTTATTTTTGACTAACATATATTTGTTAAAAAAAAAAAAATCAGACTTTGTAAGATTTGCCATCTAAAGATGTGAATGCATTCCTGATGTTCTTTTGGAAATAAGCTTTCCAAGTTGTCTAAGTGCCTAAAAATTCAATACATTATTCCCTCGAAAAATGCCTCCTCTGAAATGCAGGCTCAGATGTGAAGCCCTGGTCTCTCACTACATGACTAAGGCCAACCTTTGCAAAATCACACAGGTAATTTGAGACTCTAGAGATTTATATGTATTTATCTCTCTCCCTTAAAAATCAGTAACAGTTGTGCATGATGAGTCTTTTCAAGATGTGCTTGTTTGCAAAATGTAAGGAGTCCAGACACAATGCTTTAACACCCCCTCCAAAAAGAAAACCCACCAACCCAACCCAACCCAAAAAACCCTGTCAGTGATTTTGAAAATGGGGCTTCAGTTTCCAGATCCCTCCCATGATTTTTGTTTTACTTCAAAACTGAGCATGAGAGATTTATAATATCTGGTATTGTTTATTTCTTTTTGTTGCTACCAGGTCAGTACAAGCAGGCATGTGTCAGACCTTATGCAAGTATATATCCCAGTGTAATGCTCACTCTTTTTGATGAGGTTTAATAGCGCTTGCTCAAGGAAATGCAAATGAAGTAAATGTTGATTGAATTCAAACTGTCGACTTCCTTTACCATTAATCTCTCAAGGTCATGAGATTAACACTGTTATAAATAATTGATCTGAAAATAATTCAAACAAATTATTGGCTTCTGAACTGAATAAAATATTGCCTGTCAACCTAAAGATTATAGACTGTAAATTTATATCTACTGAGAAAGTAGTCTCTTTTGAATTGTAGATCACTGTTGAATATATTTGGTGTCTTTCAAGCTGTTCAACCTGGAAAACAACTGTGTGTGGGTATGTGTATATATATATATATATATATATATATATATATAACACCTTCAAAATAGCAACTCTGTAACAAGTGATACTACTCAGGAGAACTGTATTTCAGTATAGATTATGTTTTATAAACCCCACAGAGTGGTGAATGAAATAATGTGATAAATGGGGGTTTAAACCTAAGTCTTTGAAAAGTGGGTTTGAAAACCAGCGTAAGAGGTGCAGGTTGAGCTCACAGGTTTTCAGTGGAGAGCTAAAACCAGTATGTAGTGCAGAAGCCCTGCTAAGAAAAAAAGCATGAACACATGTGAGGTGCAAAGGTCCTCTGGCTTACTCTCATTTTCATTGCTTTTTGCTCTCTGGCCACGTCCGTGGTGTGGGTAGAAAAAAAAAAAAAGAGGACAGAGATGCTCCAGGCAAAACTTTCATTCTCTTTATAATCTCCTGAAGGTTTAATACTTTATTGTTCAGGCAGTTTTATTACTTTAGGTCTGCACAGTGTGTATGAGAAAACCGTACGGAAATTAAGTTTTAAAAAAGCTAGTTTGTGGAACATCCATTCTTGAAATCTGCAGAGAGGCACAGCTTATGAATTCCCAGCAAGTGAGAACACTCTTTTAGATCCATGATTTGTGATCCTGTCTTTCCCCAAACATTTGAAGCATCAATGGAAGATGACACAATCCCTTGGTCAATAGCAGAGAGGCTCTGCTATGTTACTTGGCTGGAAAGAAATTGTGTGCTGTAATGTTTCTTCAGAATATTCCCACCACTACTGAGAATTTGCAGGGCAAGGACCATGTAAGCCAGAGATGGATGTCAGTGAAATGATTAAAACCCAGCAGTTTATTTATTTGTCAAGTAATCAGTGACAGGTGTTGTCATCCTAAAGGCTCTTTATTTGTGACATGAGAATAAAATCTGCTGACAACTAGGCTTCTGATCTTCCCAGATCCCTTTTCCTCCAGCTCTTGTGTGTTCTTCCTCAATCCCATGCTCTGTTCAGCAGAGGAACAGAGGATATGAATCCTAAGACGTGCACAGCACTTCTCTGTCTGACGCTTATCAGTGTGAGAATTAGTATATGACAATTGCGTGCTTCCCTGTGGCCTATATTGATCACTCTAATGCTTTTAATTAGGGAAACCATCATGAAGAGTTTTTAACAGCATCCTGACCCAAAGTCCTCACTACCTCATTGACTTGTCTGCTTACAGGCTGAGTCTTCTGCATCACTTGGATAAAAACATCCATAAACTTCAATAAGCTGCAAGAGCCAGCTCTCTGTCCCACCTTAGAAAGAACTGAGATATATTTATTTTCAGGAGCAAGTAGAACAGAATAATTGTGAAGACTTCGTTCTGGTGGGTTTGACACCGGCCATCTCACACAAAGAGTTAACTTAGGGCATATGTGTACTTTCCTGTCAGAAATCCTGAACTCATGCAGTTATGTCTTGTCCTCTTTTGGCTATAGGTGTAGCTGCCTACTCAAGCTGATTGATAAGTCAATAAAATGAAAAGGTTCATGTTTTTTTAATATTGACCTAGTGATGCTGAAATGCTGCAGACAGGTACTGGCAGGGTAAGTTTAGATTTGATCTAAGTGAGAAAAAGAGCCAAAAAGGAAAAGAGAGAGGAATTACAATGACTTCTGTGTGTGGGAACTGAGAAAAGGCTTGAGCTCAATTAAACAAGATAAATTTTACTTATATTACTATGTAAGTAGAAGTTCCTGTAGAAGTAGGAGCCTTGGTATTACACATACAGGTACGCGCGTGTACCTGTATGCATACACAACCCCAACCATCAAAGTGTTCATATGTGGCAATTGTGCAACCACCCCACTGTTCTATAACCTTTGTCTTTTGCACTTTCCACTTCCTCTCTTCATTTCCTCCCTTCAGTGAGTTTAAATATAGACTATGAGCTGTTTAGGAAGGCTGCTATGTATCCTACTGGTTTTTCAAAGGCACTGAACAAATATTCGGGACTCAAAATCAATTTCTCATGAGCCATTTAGTAGTATAATGCACTCATACATACAATTGTCTGAAGTAAATTCTCGTAAGCAATTGATGGATGTGATTTTTTCAATAGTGTTTACAAGGCAAGAGGCAGGTAAACATTTCTGAAGGATGTTTCATGTAAATAGGAAAGGAAATTAAGGTGGGTATGGAAGGAGGAAACAACCTTGCTAGCAAGGCAGAATTAACAGGAAGGCAAACAAATCCAGTATGTCAGAGCAAGGAAGTGATGCAAGGCTCTGAAAGTAAACACTGGATGCTAACAAAGTGGATCTTACTCTGTTTAATTTCTCATCCAGCTTATTGTTACCTATATGTTAATCCATACATTTTACATTTAAGTGCTGTTGGCTTTGGTCCTTTCTCTGTGTGAACTCTTGGTCCTGCAGAAGGTGCAGTACTTCTACAAACAGTGATGCTCCCACAAAGCAGCTTTGAGACCTCGGTTTACTACATTTCACTCAAGATTTCTGATGTCAGTGTTTTTTTACAAAGATGGTTTTGAAATGAGAAATGTTAGTAACAGTATGAATACAAGAACACAGAAATGAGCTAAGTTTTAACTAAAACATTTTAATTGGTAAAAAAAACCCCAAAGTAATAAATTATTTCAAGACACTTTTTTGGTTTGTATCTCTACATACGCAGTATATCCATAACATAGCTGCTATGTAATCCAGGAATTCCATCTTTAAAAAAAGAATTTACATGCCAAGTAACATTTTTAAATTAAAACAGCACAGTCTCTTACATCTGAAAGTACTCAAATCAACTTGATGGAATTCCCTTCTTTTCCCCCTCCTGAAATTTCCCAGTAATATCCATTCTGGGTCTTGTGTGTTTCTAGCACCCCTCATGCTCTTTTTGCATCATCTAGATTGGTTTCATCAAAGAGCACCTGATTATTATTATTATTATTCCTGAAGTGTTGGTGTACCAGATTTCATTTTCAACTGACAAAAAGTACATTATGAATGTTCACTTACAACTTTATCTGCTGATTTTACTTGCTTACTTTTCTGTATACGGAAATATATACAAATACTGGGTTTTTTTTGTCTGGGGTTTTTTAGTAATTCAAACTCAGTTCCATCTCCCCTTTTGAAATCTCAGGGATTACCAGGGATCCAGAGACCCTGCACTAAGGAAGACTGGTCTTCTATCATTACTCTGAAACCAGAATAAAGGTATTTTAACATCTGCATATGCGGCATTTGGAAGAAACATACCAGACGTGTCAAAATGTGATGTTGCCATGGGTCAAAATTTTGGACATGACCCAAAAAAACCAATGAATTTATGTAGTCATCAGTTTTCCAAAATACATCAGCAAGGACTACACTGAGATTTTTTTTACATCAAAACCTAACGAAATATGTCTGCTTGTTCTTATGCTTTACCCTGAGACAGTTTAGTTTAAAAACCTAAGTGTGTGTTTAATATTATTGGATCAGTCCTTCAGAGTATTATTCAAGAGCTTGGGAAGCTGTAGACATTCAGTCTGAATTCTGAGCACCTTGACTGCTAAATGAGACAAGGAATAGACAGTGTACAATAGACATGTAAGAGTCCTGTGTTTGAATACTAGTAAGTTGCACTCATTCCCCAAAACCAGTAAAATGTTGCCACTGGTGCTTAGTCTTTAAAATATTTCTGCTTCAGCTGCCATAAACTTTGTCTGTTTTGGAAAGAAGCTTTTTTTTTTTTTTTCTTTCCCAGTTGTATTTACATATGGAAGCAATACTATGAAAATAAACATGTATCATGGTCTTTGCATCAGAAATTATTTTTTTTTCTACCTTCTGCACTTAGTCATTGCATTTTTAGTTAGTGTAACAACACATAGTGGGAGAACGATGCATAGTCTTCATAGCAGCTTCTTCTGAAGGGATGTCCAATCATTTTTAGTAAACCAGATTCTTTTCCAGAAATACATAAAGATATTTTGTAAAAGTATGCAAAGAAAGAGAGTTTATGGCCTTTGGAAGAAGGGGCAGGCAACTCAGAAGGACTACAAGGATTTCATGAGGTTATGAAGGAAGAAAATTAGAAGGGCTAAAGCCCAACTAGAACTTAATTTGGATAACATACAAACAGACAATAAAAAATATTTCTGTAAATACATCAGCAACAAAAGGGGGCTAAGGAGAATCACCATCGTTCATTGAATGCAGAAGGAAACATAGTGACAAACAATGATGAAAAGACTGAGGTACTTAGTGCCTTTGATACCTCAGGCTTTAGTAGTAAAACCAGTTGTTCTCTTTGTACCAGCCCCCTGAACTGCATGCCCTGAACAGGAAGCAGAATGAATCCCCAGTCCAAGGGGAAACAGTCAGTAACCTGCTAAACCACTAAGACACACACACAAGTGTCTGTGGCCAGATGAGATCCATCCAAGGGTCCTGAGGGAGCTGGTGGAAGGGCTCACTGAGCCACTTTCAAACATTTACTGGCAGTCCTGGCTAATTGGGAGGTTCCAGCTGACTGGAGGTTAACAGATGTGATGCCTGTCTACAAGGGCCAGAAGGAGCACCCAGGGAACTACAGGCCTGTCAGCCTGTAGTGCTATGTCAGCTTGGTGCTATGGAAGGTTATGGAGCAAATCATCTTGAGTGCCATCACATACAGGACAACCAGGGGTCAGGCCCAGGCAGCATGGGTTTATGAAAGGTGGGTCCTGCTTGACAAACCTAATCTCCCTCTGTGACAAGATGACCCACTTAGTTGATGAAGGAAGGGCTATGGAAGTCTTTGACACCATTTCCCACAACATTCTTCTGTATAAGCTGGCTTGGATGGGTGTACTCTTTGCTGGCTGAGCCCTAAGAGTGAATGGAGTTAAATCCAGTTGGTTGGCAACTGGTCACAAATGGTGTTCCCTAGGCCTCAGTATTGGTGAAAGTTCTGTTCAATATCTTTATCAAAGATCTGGATGAGGGGATTGAGTGCACCATCAGTAAGTTTGCAGATGACATTTAGTTGGCTGGAAGTGTTGACCTGCTTGAGGGTAGGAAGGATCTATAGAGGGATCTGGACAGGCTGGATCAATGGGCTGAGGCCAATTGTGTGAGGTTCAACGAGAAGTGCCAGGTCCTGCATTTGGGTGACAACAACCTCATGCAATGCTACAAACTTGAGAGAGAGTGGCTGTAAAGCTGCGCAGCAGAAAAGGACCTGGAGGTGTTGGTGCACAGTGGGTTTATAATAAGCCAGCTTGTGCCCAGGGAGCCCAGAAAGCCATCAGCATCCTGGCTTGTATCAGCAAGTGTGGCCTGCAGAGCCAGGGCAATGATCATCCCCTTGTACTTTGCACTGGTGAGGCTGCACCTTGAATCCTGTGTTCAGTTTTGGGCTCCTCTGTAAGAAAGACATTGAGGTGCTGGTGCGCGTCCAAGGAAAAGTGCAACGAAGCTGATGAAGGGTCTAGAGCACAAGTCTGATGAGGAACAGCTGAGGGAACTGGGGTTGCTTAGTCTGAAGAAGGCTCGGGAGGGATCTTATCACTTTCTTCAGCTACCTGAAAGGAGGTTGTAGTGAGGCGGGGGTCAATCTCTTCTCCCAGGTAACAAGTGATAGGACAAGAGGTAATGGCCTAAAGCTGCACCAGGTGAGGTTTAGATTGGATATTAGGAAAAATTTCTTTACCGAGAGGGTGATCAGGCATCGGAACAGGCTGTCCATGGCAGTGGTGGAATCACATCCCTGGAAGTATTAAAAAACCATGTAGATGGGCCCTCAGTGACATGCTTTAGTGGTGGACTTGACAGTGCTAAGTCTACAGTTGGACTTGATCTTAAAGGTCTTTTTCAACCTAGTTGATTCTGTGATTGTATGATTTGCAAGATATAAAAAGCATTGATTTGGGAATCTAGCTCCCTATATCCCCTAGCTTTTCAGAAATAGGACTTGACCACATTTTAAAATGTTACATATATAAAATTTGTTTTGAAATACTGACCAGGGCGGGGTGTGTGTGGGTCAGGTGGGGATGGAACCAGTCTAAATTAAAACAAGGCTAAAGGGATTAAATCTTTACTACTCAATGTTACTAAAGTAGAAATCTGTATTGCTAGCTTTGCCTAACAGCAAAGCAGCTCTGTTCTGAGCTGTCCAAGAGCAAATGTTTTTTTCCATCCTGTTTCTCAATAGAAAAAAGACTACTCGGAACATCCAACATGTATTTGGCACCTTGTCAAAATGTGAAAAAATGGAGATCTAACTGTAACTCTTAGTTTTGAATTGAAAATGATGAAAAATTTCAGACCTTACAGAAAGGTACCAAGACATCTTTAGCACCTGCATGAAATAAAGAATGAAACGGCAAAATGGCTTTTTGAGCATTGCAGTCTCCTATCTTGTCACTGGGGTGCTAATGCAATATGTACTTATGCAAGTGAAGACAAAACTGTTACCCCTGAACTACTGCACCTTTTTATTGCTCAAAATCTCCTTACTTAAAGAAACCGAACTATAAATCATGAGTACTGTACTGTGTAGTACAATATTGATACAGGGGTCAATTACAAAAAGTACAACAGTAACCTTACTGACCTCTCTGTGCTACACACCTGCAAAGCTACTTGTTGGTTGTACAGTTTATCCCATGTAATGCTACAAATGAAAAAAAAAAAGTATAATTATCATACAGCTTAGTGGAGCCATTTTAAATTTTATTTTTACATTGTCTTGCAACAGATTTTAATATTCTTTTTCTTATGTCTTCTTTTATAAACACAACATTTCCTAATACATTTCAAAAAGCTGAAAAATGATCATTTTTTTCTCTGAACAGTAATTTTTCACCTATTGATGCACAAACATCTATTGCTTGATTAGCTTTTTGTTTGGAACAAATTCTACCACCCTCATGTATTAGGCGGCTGAAAATTATTATTTTTTTTAATTCTTAGCCTTTCTTTACATCTACTTCATGTTTGTTAGCATGAATAAAAAGTGCAGTGCAAGCTCATAAAGAAGAGAACTGACATTTTGCAATCTGAGACTGCTTATTACAAGGCTAAAGAAATGAAGCAATTTATTCACTGGGTATTAAGATCATAAGTAGGGGTAGTTTATTTATAATATGAATTGAATGGGCACTGTATGTATCGCCCATCTGCTCTGCGCTCTGCTACCAGTGGTGCAGTACTGCATAACTCTGATCAGATTCTGCATGGCCACCCTCCTAGAGCTATTATGGTTCTAATGGAGTTTTATTTAATGTGCAAATGACATGTCATTTTTTATGGGTTTCACAACTGCCAAGACATTTGGCCAAATGACCGTCATGCATGGCAACAGCTGTTACTCCACAGCCTTACAAAACTGGGAGTGCATTGGGTGTGTGCGGGGTGTAACAAACATTCAATGCACACAGCACATTTAGGACACATTGAATGAACTGCATCTCCTTAGAAAAGCAGAAACATTAAAACAAGCTTTGGGAAAAGGAAGTTCAAAAATATAAACTCTATTTTTCCCTCCAGAAATGTGCATATCTTTTTTTTTTGCTGATGCAGGTATCTTCCACCTCCCCCATACTTTTCTATTTTGTGAACAGCTAAGTTCCCACAGAAACATGAGGCAAATCAGAGAGGGTTGTATGAGCATTGATTTCCCACCTTTAACACACAAGTCTGGAGGGAGCAAGCTAGCACTTGGTCCTTGCACCACCTGTGGAGCTCCCCAATATTCTCTCCACCTCCAAAACCACATCTGCAGTCAGGGCACTAGGCTACTCTTCCCATGGTGTCAGAGCCTCTTGCTCCCCAGGCAGCATTTGGTCCTGGAACATTTCTAAAATAGTGGTGTCAGTACATTAAGTGCCTGATCCTATTTCCACTGAGGTCCATGCTGGCCTTCTGCATTCATTTAAATTAACCTCGGATCTGGCCTTAATGTAGCAACATTCCTATGTGGGATCTCTAGGAGAGATCTGAAAAAAAAATTAAAAAAAAAAAAAAATAAAAAAAGCTATTTCTACTGTGATTTTTTTTTTTCACAGTCTATAAGCAGGCTCTTCACTGAAGACCCTTGATCTCCTGGGTACAAAATAGGTACAAAATAGCAGTATATACCTATAAAGATAGATGACTTGGTAAATTTAAATATCTGAGTTCTCAAGTCTCTTTAATTAGCAATCTACTTGAAAAATAGAGTACAATATTTCCAAATGTATCAAAACAGGTTTTCCAAAGTTTATTACAAAATGGAAAGCACTATCACTTCAAAACTTGCCTCAAGACCATTGTTCTTCTCTTTCATTTCCTTCCCAAATATAGCAGTGCCTACAAGCGTATGCCAGAGCTTGTGAGAGTATGAAGGAAAACTAAAGATCCTCCTAAAACCTACCCCCACCATTTTTAGCACCACCTGCATCTTGATTAAGTTCATTTGCTGCACTGTTAATTTAGGCACTATCCTGGATAACTGTTTGCTATGTTAAAAGATATTAAGTTACAAAAAGTACTGTACTGCATTGCTGTTGGCTATGGAAGTATGTGGTGCCTATATTGAAAATTTGCCTGGAGTACTGAGAAGACACTCCTTGCTTTGGGTCTGAAAAAGCTCCCTTTGTTGGGACAGAATATTTCAGCATAAATGCCAACTGCAGCATTTTAGCAAGAAGTGAACAGTGTCGCACCAGTGTTCCTCAAGAAATTCGTAACATCTCTTCTGTGGTCACAGGTAAAGCGGAGACATAAATTTTCAGCAGAAGATTGAGATGGAAGACTGTCACTCTCATAAATAAAAATCATCCCCACAGTGAAACAGTTACTGCTATGATGCATCAAGCTAATAAGGTTGCCTGAGAAACAACTTGACTAAAAATCTGGCACCGCTTCACTGAAATCACTGACAGTTTAAGATCTGGTCCACAGACACTGCAGAGCAGAAGTACAGCAACAGTGCTAGCTCAAGGAAATGGCCT
>JBCJKH010066784.1:0-12569 GCA_039877255.1 Loriculus beryllinus | reverse complement strand
AGGGAAGGGAAGGGAAGGGAAGGGAAGGGAAGGGAAGGGAAGGGAAGGGAAGGGAAGGGAAGGGAAGGGAAGGGTTTTTCCTAAAACCACCCTCCACTTTCCCTGGGTATTAAGAGCATCATCTGTACAAACACACCTGGTTTGCCAGGAATAGACTTACGACTGCAATGATTTCCCTACTTGAGTCTTCCACATCACTGTTTCTTGATTTGTGTTGCATTCTAGAAAGGCAGTTCTGCTCCTCACAACATCCTGAGGTGAACACTGTGCAAAGTATTCTAGGTGGGAGCAAGTAATGTTGTCAGTCAAAAGCAGCCGAGTGTTTGAAACTAGGAATATTTAACGATACATACAATTTCCAAGGACAGTAGTAGGAGAAACAACATTCCTGTTATTCCCCATAAATGAAAAGATATTTTAGCTTTTTACTGATTATTTTTGCATTCTAAACTAGTAACTACGTTCCTGATCTACAGCAATAACTTTTTTTTTTCAGCAGAGAGCATTAAAAATATATGTCAATTGGCTTCGTTATTTATTTAGAATAAATATCTTGGCATTCACTGAAAACAATATCTCAGATGTTTATTTAATTCACATAGAGTTTTATACTTTATTACTTTCAAAGCTTAATGGGCTGAGATGAGGTTAACAAGTATTGTTAAACTTTGTCCATTAAATAAAAAGCAATTCTGGAACAAAAAAGCTAGAATATATGTGAAACATCCTGAAAGATGTGGAATGACTCCTCTATTAAAAAAAAAAAAAATGAGGGAGAGAGAAGAGAAAAAGAAATTAAATAATTGAGGTGTAAAAAAGAGGAAAACATCTCCACTGTCAGATTATTGAAAGATCAAGATGCCTGTGTAAGTCATTCCACAGATGCAAACCACCAGCATGAATATATTGGCCTGTTCTTCAAGTGTATCATGGATCAACAGTCAGTGTTATTTTCCTGAAGGCACTGGGTTTCTAATTGAAATGGCCATAACCAAAGTGTTTATGTTTGCTTACTTTATTTAGACCAATGATTCATCACACAGAATGGTTCCTGTTGCGGGGCAGGAGAATGATCAGAAAATGAGGATGGATTTCACTACAGTAGACGGAGTTAAACTGAGCTACTGATTCAGCTTAATTTAGCAGAAAGAGAATTAATCTTTAAATAATGAAATGTACTGCAGATTGATGAACGCTCACTTCCCTGAAGCCCTTTTACTTTTATCTCAGTTCAGTATTTGAAAGCTCAGAACTGGACATTTCTTTCTCTCCCACTGAAGTAAAAGGTCCATATTTAAGATTCCCTCTTGTGATCACCAAACATTTGTGTTTTGCAAACCTGTCTCCTCTGCTGCATTAGCCGCTATACCATTGTGGCCACTGGAGAACAAAGGAACTTTCCTAATGTTAGACCAAATACAAAACCTCTAAATTCTTCAGCTACCTTTGGGCTCTGGGAGCCCTGCTCACTTGCTCCTATGAGCACAGCAGGTTCCAAGGGATCCTGCAGAGATCAGTGTCTGGATGCCACAGAGCTGTGCAAAGGTGTTTTAAAGGCAACCCAGCAGTTTGTTGTTTTGGTTTTTATACAAAACTCTGTTTCCATGTTTCATAGGCTCGGACAGAACAGCTGTGTTTCCAGAAAAATAAGCCTACTTGCACAGTCAGCACTCAGATCTAGGAGGCATTGCAAAAGGTTTGACATAAACCTATGAAAGAGAGGTATCTCCTTTAAATATGTGAATAATCTCAACTCTAACACTCCTTTGATAAACCAAATTCTGGCAACTAATGGGGAAGAAGTCTGTGCACTGCTTTGAAAAGTTTCAGGAGTGAAACCTAAAGAATCTTACACTTTTAAAGCAGATTGTGGTTTCTGAAGATGTCAAAGTCATACTGGACAATAGTAATACAAAAGTAGTAGAAAAGGTAGCTCCAGATCACTTTCTGGGGTGTACAAAGACTGCTTTTCAAAGCTTTGCAGCTGCACATCACTAATTCTTGTCATTTGCTGAACTTGCCATGCAACTACAGGTCTGTGCCATTCCAGTGGAGACCAGCTTTTGGTCTTCTGTCCACAGGTACATACAGGTTAAAAGGCAACTAAGAAATGCAGATCTATTGCCAGTAGGCTGAAACCCACCATTCAAGGATCAACACTTCAGCTGGATCTGTGTGTACTTTGCTACAGATAGTCAAGTGCCTTCATAGCTTCAGAAAGACACTGCACTGGAGAAGAACATCTGGATGAAATCTTGGCACTGCTGAAGTCAATGAGAGCTCCAGCTGTGATTTCTAGGTATTTATCCACAACACTGCTTCATTTGCTTTAGGTCAGCTGAAATGGCCTGGCAGTTTTATGCTTACATGGTAACACAAACAGAATGACAAGGCTGAAAAGCTTAATGATAGTTAATTCAAAAACACTGTTAAGCCTGAACAAAAGACAGAAATTAGAGATGTAAGTGGATGGACTAATTTCTTGAAAGAAGTAGAATCATTACAGTATCAGAGTAAGTGTATTTTGAAATAGTATTTCAGAAAATGCTCTGGGATAAAAAGAATATTTATATGTTGTTCTTAAGCTTTTGTATGTTTTATATTTTAAACCTGCTCTCCAAATTAATTTTCTTGCAATTATGTTTAGTGACTTCTCCTTTTTGTATCATAAATAATAAACTCTCTCAATATTCCTTATACTTTGGCTGGATATAAAGACATAGTTAAAAGCAATTTTGCCATCTGGTTGAAGACATTTTCTTTTAACATCACTTGCTCAGTGACTGGTATCCCATTATACAACAGGGTTGTGAGCTACAGTTTATCGTCCCAGGCATTGCCTTTGCACAGCAAATGGAAATTACCAAACTTCCTGATGCTCATGGGGGACTACAGAGATGTGCGTGGATGCAGGGCCTCCTTATGTACAGCCTTTGTTTTAAAGAGAGGAGACATACACGCTGCCAGATCTGCTGGAAATTATAGAAAGGGCAACTGAAACATCCGGCATCAGACTGGATGTCCTGAGTCCTCAGTCTTTTCCTGACAGCTAGAATATAACCTGCCCTGTAGTGGTGGAACTGTGTTTCTCTGCATAGATGTAGCAATCTGAAATAACTACACAAACTGTCTAAAGACCATGTCCTCATCTGGTTAAATGCAGCCAAATGGAGACTCACTTCAGTGGGGGAGACTCAGCATCTGTGCCCTTGGAGAGTACTGCCTTCGCATTACACATTTTGCTGAAATACTGCTCCTGAATTGATTTAGCTGAGTGTTATATGTAAAAAGACATGTGATTTTGGCTTTGCAAGCTAGCTGCAAGAACAGTGCCACCAATCATAATAAAGGAACTGTCTCGCTCAGCTTAAAGATGCCGTTGTATTTTCTCAGTCGCTGCTGAGAGTAAAAGGAAAACAGGAAGACCTGAAGTCTGGAAAAGCAGAGGCAGCAAGAAGAATAAGTCTCTCTCCCGGAGGTAAATGAGCAGTGTAAATTGCACCTTTTCAGTTTATTAAGTACTAATTAAGGGTTGCAAGCCTGGCATTCTTCTACCAGGCGTGTGGTGCCAGGGAAGCAGCCACCCGTTCCTTTGGAGGCTGATTGCTATCCCATGATTATACAGAATCCAAGCATGGCTTCTTCTTTTTTGGGTATGGCTGTCATTTGAATAACAGATGATCAGCATGCCTTGCTGTGGCGATCCATTACTCACAAGCTGTTATCATCCAAGAAAGGTACGTGGCTGCTTCAGAGAGCTCACATGGTGCTCAGGCAGCGTGCTTGGGAGCCTCATGAAGGTCTGACTGACCTCAGGAGAGGAAAGAAAGGGTCCCTGGCCAAACCCCAGAAGCAGTGGGAGTGAGCTGATGCCTGGTGTATCTAGCTAGGATATTCCTGACTCCAAGTGGAGCCATTGACACTGAATATACTATAAATCTGGAAGCAGTTCCAGGTGAAAAATACACATTCCTGAAAGCCTCCTCTGTGAGGAAGGTTTCTTCTGCAGAAGGTTTCTTCTGGTTTTCTTCTGCAGAGAAGCATCAAGCTACAGCACATCTACAGCCTTGCTGACACAAGTCTCTTACTGCTATCAAAGCAAGTGGAGGGGGGCTTAAGAAAGGGGTTGTAAGAGTACAGTGAGGTAGCTCTGTAGGTGGTTACAGGGAGTATCCTGCAAGCAGGGAAGTACGTGTGAAGGTCCTGGTTTGAAAATTAGTGACTGAGGTTAACATCATAGGTCAAGATGAAGCAGAAGGTCCCTTCTGCTACCTAATGAGAAAGGAAAGTTTGTCAGGGGGTGGAGAATAGTAGGGATAGGGAAGGGGAATAACCACTGAGGAGCTGCACCAGCAACAGCAAGCATCCTGTATTAAGGAAGAGGGAGAAAAGGGAGATGCTACCAAGAAGACCAGCAAGGAGAATGCTCTTTGCAGCCCTGCTCTGCCTGGGTATCAGACTGGGTTTGCCAAGGCCAAAGAGACTATGGAACCTGGGATCTGAGACGTTGAGAACCCAAAATAGGGTTCTGCCTGAGAGTCCAGTTTAGCCATCTGGAGCCAATCTAATCTTGCACTAAAACATTTTCATCCCAAATAAAGCCAGGAGAAAACAATGGTAGCATATCTGAAGACATGTTAGTGACAGTGGAGTAAATCTGAGATCAAGGGTGGCTAACTGGGTCATGCGCCATATGATCTGCGAGTTTCAAATGCAGAAGCTGACTTATACTTGGCCGTTCTTACTGTGCCTTGCTTTATGCAGTTGCTTTGTGTTGCTTTACAAGGCAGCTTAGTTTAAACAATATTTTATCCCTACTCTGTGGATGTTTACAGTGAGCATCTCCAAGACAGGGAAAGAAGCATGAGGGAGGTTGCTCCTAAATCCCATACCAGCGAAACCCCAGCCATCTGAGCATCTTCATCATAACTTCAAATAATCCACTTGACTGAAATACAGATAAATAGAAGAAAGGTTAGTCTTACTGATTTTCTTTCAATGTTTTAAATATTATGCTTTTCCTCTCTTAAGTTGCATTAATGAATGCTAAAACCATTCCTTATTTTGTGAATTAAGGCATCTGTTATATGAAAGGTCTTTCACTTTACTGGCAAAACCATTGAAAAAAATGGAGGAATCTACCACCCGTTCATTTTTAAGATGTTTCAAACTGCTCTTCCTTCCTTACAAAGCTGAAAGCAAATGAAAACAAAAATGAGGACAGATTAAATTGGCTCATAGTTTTATGTTTGCATAGTAACAGAAGGAGAATTGTTAGGCTGAAAAGGTTAACAACAGTTAATTTAGGACTATTATTTAGCTGACGTATAAGGTAGTGTTTAGAGATAAAAGAAGATGGAAGTTTTCAGAAAAGGTACATTCTAGGAAAATAAGATGAGGAAATGCAAAACCATAGTGTGCACTTCCCTTAACAGTTACATCTCACTGACACTGCAGACCCCAAGATAGCATCTGCATACCTCTATATTAGCTTTATAATTAAGCAAGTAATAGTAGTGGACATCATCATAAAGCTGTTCTTAAGGTGGACTCAACCTAAGCCACTGCATGTAAAATGGTGTCATGTGGCACGAACAGAGTAGGAGGGTGTAATTTCAGAGAGATCCCTCCCCAGGTGTCATTCCTTAATATTACAACTGCTTTGCTTAATTATGCAAATGCTACTGAGACTATTAAAGGAAAAGCTGGAATCTCTAATTGCATGGACAGCCTTGTCTGTATTCTGGGTACATCCAGCTAGTCAGCTGTGATGCATTTAAGACTATTTGCTGCAGCAGTAACTTTGTGCTAATTGTATTCTGCACCCAGGAATTACTGATTCTTGCTAATTTTGAAAGAGATTACCCTTTTTTTGGTAATCATAGCTTGAATTATGCACATAAATAATTAGTCCAAAGATACGCATTTTATTCTAATCAGACCTTAGTTCTAGAATGATTTCTGCTACCACGTGTGGAAACAAAACTTGACATTTCAAGTTAAAAATAATACAAATGAAATGAACCTGTGCACCAAATATGTTGGGTTTTTTTCATAGATTTTCATTCTAAAATCATTTCCCACCTCAGTTTGCAAAAAAGAATCAAAATAAATAATGTCAGGGCAACAAATTCCCAATCCTACATTATTATTATTGTTGGTTAGAATAGCAATAAATAAGTGTAAAAAAACCAAAATATTGTAAAAGTTGCCTTTGCATGTCACATCTGTGGGGCAGATGGCTTACCCAGGATACAAAATGTAAGCAATATCAATTTAAGTCTGAATTATTTGAAGGTGTTTCATTGGAGGATTTGATCCAAACCCACCTTTCATGCTCCTAAATGAAAAAAGGATTTACTCATCTGAATGAAAACAGGGAGAAAGTCACGTACTTTGATATTGCACCCCATGGGTTTTTTAAAGGCTTATCTTGTTAGGAAAAATGCCTGCATAGTTCATCTTTTTTGTCAATATACCATGGGATACAGAAACAAATTACATCATCTCTAACAGATTTTTGCAACTAGATAATTATAAAATTACCTTATCCAAGAGGTACACCTCTGGGATAGAGTTTGAGTTTTGACTACCCCTTTTGCACTGGCATCAGGAGTAGAGAAGGAAGAATGTGATCAGGAGAAAGCCCAAGCAAAGCTGCTGATAGCAGCAAAGGAGGGTGCAGAAATTTGTGTGACATGACAGTGAACCAGCCTTTCAGCAAGAAAAGGGATTAATTATTGTGTATGTATACACACTGACTAATGGCATATAATCTGGAATGAAGATCAATTGTTTTCCTAATATGTCATGGTTTTTGGCCACAGGCTGCCTGCTCAGCTGCCACAGTCCTGTGGGAGCCCTGCCAAGCAGCCTCTTTGGACCATGTGAAAAAGTGAGGGATTATCCCTTCATGTGCCACTTATCTTGACTTCCAACTATTTCAGCTTAAACTATATCCACATCATCACATCTAGGTAAAACTGTCCCTGAGTGTGTCCCACACCATGAAGCTCTCCATTTCCCCATGCTTTTGGATTGGAGAGGTCTAGGAAAATGGAAAAGCTGGCAAATAAATAAGAAAGATACTGTCTACAGAAGTTCAGTATTCATTCTGTAAGGTTCACTTCTCTTTATGGAGACTGGGATTTAGTGAAGCTGTCATTATGAAACATCTGCCTCCACCTTGGCAAGGTCCCTGCCTGAGCCTGATGGGTGATGTGTGGCATGAGGGAGGCAACTCTCAAACCCACAATCATCATAATTAACACTAAAAATGACTCATTTGCAGAGCCTTGGTTTCCCTGCTGACAGGCATCAGTCCTGCACTTGCTGGTTTCTTCTAACTCCAATGAAACTACTTGTAACCTATATGGAGATTTCAGAGGAAAGGAGAATCAGGCCATGTTGCTATCCTATAAAAACACTCTCACTCTGGAGTCAGTGGCATCTGCTATGGCTGAAAACATCCTTACAGGACTAGGAGCTGGTTTTAGAAAAATACAGTGTCTTCACAAAAGAACGTTGGAGCCTGGAGTCTCAACCAGACAGATCACTAATGATAGGTTGCTTTAAAAGTACAGCAGCAAGGAAGTTAAAGTATACATTCCATAAGCTTGAGCTCTTGGAAGCTTTATTTTTTAAACAAAGTTCCTCACAGTCTGAATGTCTCAGGGATCTCTGATATTTACAGAATCATTCAGCTCCCTGCAGGCAATTGACTGAAATTTCCCCATGTCTTTCTTAATCAATGCTTGCAAGTGACTTTTTGGTCCTGGCAACATAATTCCCCAGGAACATTTGGAAGCATCACAAAAATGATCAAAAACTGCATCCTTCACTGTAATCTCATTCAAAAGACTAAGTAGTAAATTGATGTGTAGCCTTGATTATCCTGCTTCTTTCAGAGCTGGTTCTTGCAGCTAAAGAATGGCTTGGTGGAATATGGTTTGAAATCTCAGTTCAGGTGTTGTATCTACATTTGTTCTTGTCATTTATTCATTTGTAACCGGCACCGCATTAGTTTTCACAGCACAAGATCAGAAACCCTATTCTTGCACTAAAAATGTTAATACCAAAGAAAAAAAAGAAATAGTAGCAGAGATGGAAGGAACTTAGAGGGGTACCCTACTCTTAAACACTAGTGTGATTTTATATGTCCTTGGAAAGCCAGTAATTCTTTGTTTCACTGAACAGAAATGTATGAAGAATTACTAAATTAATGCATGGTATCCATCAAAATAGGAATTTTGATGAATATCATATATTAATCCTTCTGATCTAATAGCACAGTTGCAGAATGTAATTAGTAGCTCTATCAGCAGGAGTCTACATTTGTCAAATCATCGTTACATCAAAATTGGCTTTACGTGGGAATCTTGTATAATCACAGAGGCCAGGTTCTTGCAGATGTTCAAACAACAAATACAGCCTTCCTTGTAGAGGTGATACTGCCATTTTTTGTGGGCTCCAAAAATGAAAGTGAAACAGAGTATCTAGTTAAGGTTACACAGGCTTCGGAACCTAAGCACTATGTAGTGCTCTCAGTTGCCTAAAGATGGAAGAGAGTGAAAACACACTGATGTAATGCTGATGCAAATCCTCCTTAGCCCAAATTATTATGTCCCTCCTCACAAGAGCTACGAGAGAAAAATGTAAGGATAAAGAGATTAGAGAAAGAAAAGAGGCATGTAGCAGTGAAGTGATCAGTAATTTATAGTTCTTAGAATTTAATCAGGTGCATGAAAGACTATTTGAATTTTAAGCAAGGACTGGACAGATTGTTGGTAAGGACTGGTTGTAATTATGACTACTTGCAGAGCTGTTTGATCTGTATCTAAATGTACTGCTGCTGCAATAAGACATAGCCTTTCAATGCAGTGAGCGGTTTGATAGCTTCACTAAGTTTAATGTTACAACAAAAGGTTACTGCTTTTCAGTGTTATTTGTTACTTATGATTATTAATGACTTCCATACATAAGGCTATCTATACTTACCGGTCCTCATAGAACAACATTATAAACCTGCCCCTTGTAGTGGTACGGGTATGTTACTTTGACATGTACTTTAATTAGCACTTTAAGTAATGTGAGGTTTTCTGCTGAATGAATGTAAATGTCTGTTGTATGGTTTAATACTATGCACGTGCTGTGCCAAATTGTGATCTCCTGTTTATAACTTCAAGCTTGCTGGCACTTATCTTGCTGAAATGGTGCATCTAATTAAGTGAAGCGTGTATTCACCTTGATTTCCTTTCTAGTCAACAGAGAAATTTCAGTAGACTAACTATCCAGCTGGAAAATGCCTATATCCATTACTGATGACAGAGCATGCCCAGCATACCCAGAACCTGAGATGAATCTGAACCATTGACCTAAGATGACCTTGCATGCTTTAGGACAGAAGTCAGTCTTTAATATTTTGAATTGTTGGCTTGAAGAATATTCATATATTCAAGAAATTAATTCAGAAAACATTCAATAAAAATGTCAAAAAATATAGTATCTTTCTTGTAAAAAAAAGTCCACAGCAGTAGATCAAAGTTAGGATTTATTTTTACTCATGTTGCTCCCAACACTGGTGGTGTTGGTCACAGCTTGGTATAGAGATACTTCTTTCTTCCTTTTGCTTACTTCTTATGGATCTAAATTAAAAGTTAAAATAATTTGTGGACTTTTTAAACTCATGAGGGGTCAATGCATACTATTTTATCTCAGAAAACAACACCAGGAACCATGTCTTAGTATGAAAAATTTGAGTGTGCTTCTTCAAGGCAAGATCTTGGCATCACATCAAAAGTCAGTTAATAGTGCCTCTAAAAGTAATATTTTTGACTGAAAACTGATGGGAATGAAAAACCAAAACCAGAAGGGATAAAAGAATTTGAGCTTGTGTTGTAATCTTCCACGAAAAGTAGGTATCATGTGAAGGATGATACTGCAGGCAAACAAAATTAATGCTTAACTGATTGGTATATAGGATTTATGCACTGCATGGATATAGTATACGGGTGCTCTCTGTCTTTTATTCTCTTTTCTGATGGACAGGATGTCAACTAATATACAGTGAGGTTTGTGTTTTGTGATGTAGGCTTGTCTTGATGCATTTGCGAGTAGAAAATTTCAGTCACCATTTTCAATTCTGTAAGTGAAAATTTCCAAATACGAAAATCAGTGAAAACACCTCTGATAAAGCGGGTATCAAAAAAACTGATGGTGAATTCATAGAAGAAAGGAAGAGTTTCCTTTAAACTAAATTCTAAAAGCCATTATTTGATTTTCAAAATACATGAAAGCAAGAAGGCTGTTTCTGTGAGTATACAGCATTCACCAAACTTCTCTTGGTTTTGAGAAGTCTGTGTTGAGTGTTGTTACTTGTGAGAAAAATCTTCATCTGTGTTTTCATTTCATATTTTTGGCTGTCTATACTTTTTTTTTAAATCTTGATACCAAACAATTTCAAAAGTTGTTTTACAAACAGATAGTAAACCAAAGTCTTGGAAAAATCCTTAAAAAGTTGAAGAAAATATGAATATACAGATTAAATAGTCACATTTTTTCTTTCCATGGGTATTGAGTTATATTGGAAATATTGACATTTGTATCTACTGCTAGTGGAGAATGAAGAGAATGAAACATGTAAGATACTGGAGATGGTAGAAAGAAAAAAATGTTGACTGGTTTGAATATGAATTTTGCCCTGGACCACTCTGATGTTTTTTGTCTTTCAAACAAAAGTACTTTCTTTTACTTCTGATCATACTGATGGATCATGGGGATCTGCTACATCTACCAAAAAAGCCCTCCCCATCTGTGTTTTTGCATAGGTACACACATCTTTTCAGGAATAATAATGAAACAGTTTGCTATGTAAAAATGTATTAGTTGATGTCAATAACAGCTACATTTATAGGTGAAGATGACCTTAAGAAATACGAAAGTAAGGCTCACTTTCTTCCCCCAGAGTGGAAGACCAGAGCATTCCCTTGGAAAAGTGAATCAGAAACCCACAATGGACTCACTGATGAATGGATAAGAAAAAAAAGTTCTCTTAGAAAGAAAAGGCGTAAACTCAGCTGATGAGGAAAGACAGGGCAACACTTCTCCTAATATGGGCTTCCAGCATCTGGCAATATTTGCATTGTTCTTGGAGCTGCTCCTGACCATGACGTATCGAGTTACTTGCAGCAGCTGGAATCAACTAGTAGACAATGGCATGCTAACCAGCATTTAAAACAACATGTATGTTGGCCAGTATTATGAAATAAGCTTTACAGCAGGAACTACTGCATTCTTTTCTTGCAGCATTAAATTTCAATTTCAATCACTAGCAGCATGGAGTTGATCAGATAATGTCTTTGCACTAGCCAGACTTTGATCCTGGGAACTCCCTGTAACAACATAGTACTCCAAGAAGATAAATCGGTGTATGTGAATGAGAGCATAGAAACAATTTCATTTACTGATTGTTCTATGAAATTTTTAATTATTATAATAAGCCTCAGTACATAAACTTGAAAATAATTCTGTACATAAACTTTCTTTCCTTGTTGAAAGGGAGGCTTGTGAGGACAAACTCACATGAACTGAAATAGTTTCTTCCAAGGGGAAAAATCAAAAGAGAGCAACCCAGAGATTAAATCTCTGACAAGCAAAGCAAAGCATGTGTTTGTGCTTGGTTTATAGTACTGATGCAAAGAAGCAACTGTTTGACATGTGTAATCTGTATGCTATCTGGGCTAGTCTAGGATAGGCTTTGCCTTATTCATTTTGAAATTTACAACAAGATGCTGGAAACTGTACCTCTTTCCTTATCCTCCAACTGCTCCCATAGCGCTTCTCAATTCACTCCCTGTGCCAGGGGCTTGGCTCCTTACCACTGCATCCACCCTGCTCCTGGGCAGGTCTCCTTGTCTTTGTGCCAGGACACCTCCATTGCAGGCTCACCATGAAGCATATGAAGATATTCCATACCTCTGCTTTAAGATGTATCACACAAAAACAGGCTTTGGGCAGACTGCCAGGGCAGTGTATTTTGCACTCTTCACACAGGGTCCATTGCTGAGCAAAGCTGGTTGTCAGCAGTACAACCTTCATGAGAACAAAACGTCATTTGAAAAAGGAAGTATGTATGCTTAAATCAAAGGCTTACAGAGACAACCTCTCAGGGCTGAACACCACTCTTTCACTAGTGCTTAGTCCTTTACACTGGCCTGCAGAAGTCAGTGAGCTTGGCATCTCTCATTCGTTAATACTGGATTAATGTTGAAGCCTGGAAGAGAACTTCAGCCTTGTTCAGGCACGTCCACAGACTGGATATGGGTTAACCCAGCCACATGACAGAAAGTTTGTGCTTCCAACCCAGCTGCAGGAACACAGGCATTACCTAATCCAACAGAAACTAGAAGTAGCACAGACAATACATGACTGGACCTAAACATCATTGGTGCAGAGTTAACTCATTAATACTGTTTGAGCAAGGTTGAACTAGTGAGCATGTCACAGAGGACACATACTGGTGCCTGCTGGGGTTTTGATCTGGCTCCAGAAACCTGGCAAACCCTTAGTGC
>JBCJKH010066783.1:0-26641 GCA_039877255.1 Loriculus beryllinus | reverse complement strand
GGAAGGGAAGGGAAGGGAAGGGAAGGGAAGGGAAGGGAAGGGAAGGGAAGGGAAGGGAAGGGAAGGGAAGGGAAGAACCTGTCCTGCTGTCTGCATCCAGAACCCTTGCAAAGAGCAAAGATAAAAGACAGGAAACCAGGAAGGAGACATGCCCAGGTTGCAGGGTTGGAAAAGCAATGATGTCATGCCAATGCTGAACCTGCCTGCAGAGGTGCTCCTGCCCATTGCAGGGCCCTTGGGACTATGCTGCTCAGCCTTGCCACCCTGACCATCCTGCAAAGCCAGACACAGACACAAGCGCTGGTTGGGCATCAGCCCACAGAAACTGCTCTCCCAGCTCCAGCCCGGGCTGGGCTCAGGGTGCTGGCACGCTGCACTCACAGCCCTGGGAAGCCCTGCTGCCTGGCACCGACCCAGGAGCCACGAGCTGCAGGCGACGTGTTTTCCATCGGGTAGGAGAGTGCTCACCATGTCTCCCATGAGTCAGATGAAAAGGGCGGCTCAGGAGTCACCTGAGCTCGGTGGCTCCCTGCCTGCGGCCCCTCTCCAGTCCAAGTGGAAAAACATGCGGCCCCGGCGCAGCGCCTGCCGAGACCCTGCGCTGTGTCCGGGCCCCCTCCTGGGCCGGCAGACACAGAAACGCTCACGTTAGCCTTTTTTGGCCAAATTGGTTCAGGAGGGAGGCAGAGGCGACTCAGACATCCCTGGCCCGTGCCTCTGCTCGTCGTTAATCATCACTTGGCTGCTGTTCACTGCCTGTGCCAAACCTGGCCTCTGCTACAGCCACTGGTGGGTCCGTGTCCAGCAAGAGAAAGAGGGCATGTGGAATACAAATTTCCTTTTATTTGGCTGGGGCTACTGGATGAAGGCCATGGCAAAGCTCCCTGCTTCTGCATGTGCAAGAGAGGAGGGAAGCACCCGGCACCCACAGTGCCAGCCCCAGGCAGGCACCCACCCTGTACAGCATTGACTCTTGCATGGACATCGCTTCCCAGCCCAGCTCAGGGAGCTGGTGGGAGAGGTGGCAACAGCAGTTTGCTAGCCTGGGAGTATTTTAGCCATGCAAGAACCCTCAGGACAGGAGAAGAGAGCCGGCACACCCAGCTGCATTCCTGAGGTTTGGTTTCCATGGTGGGATGTTCACCCGACGGTGAAGTCATGCTGTGGGCTGAGATGGCCAGTGAGTTAATGCATGGATCCAGCTCCTTCCCTTATTCACAGCAGGCGTAGCTACAGGCTGTGCCATCCGTTGGGATAATGGTTCTGCTGTGGCTCCGGTGTTTCTAGCATCTCGGTCCAGGGAGGCTCCAGACACTGCTGCTTGGTTGATCCCTGCCTCACCATGGGAAATTGGCTCCTGCTGCAGGGTGGAGGAACAAAGCGATGGCTCTCAGGGGTCCTTCCAGCCCATTTGTGTCATCACACTGTGCTCCCCATAGTATTTTACTTTCCTTCATCCTACTGCTGCCACTGGTGACAACAGAACAGAAAAGCACCACCCTAAGAGGTCACTCATGTACTGCCAAAGCCTTGGAGCTCTGCCCAACATTAGGAGAGGTGGGTAAGGATGCAGAGCTGGAAAGCATGGAAAGAGGAGGATGGTAAGGTCCTCAGGGTGAGGTGGCAGGGGCAAACCCTGGCATCAGTGGCTCACAGTGTCAACATGGGGCATGTGGCTGTGGAGCTCAGCTCTGGGGCCCCACAGGTCAATGAACCAGAGGTGTGGTGGAGGAACTGCCTCTGGGACAGCAGCCAACAAGCCAATAAGATTATTCCCAGCTCCTGGAGTGATTTTCTGCAGGTCTAAAGGCACAGGAGCTCTCTCTCGGCTGCCTGGAGCCATGAGCCGCCCTCCCCATTTGCTCAGCTGATGAGACCCTGTGCTTTTGGGCTGCGGTTACTTGTGCAAGCAGGAAATTTCTTAGTGTGACTTTTCAGCAAAGGTCAGCTCCTTTGCAGTTCAGCCAGATAAAACCCCATTAAAAAGCATCTCTGCTTTGGATGTACCTCTTCACCAGCCACCGTTGGATCGCTTTCTGCACTCACACTCTCTGCACTAGTCCCAGCTTCCTGCTGTCCCCAGCGGCTTGAGGACTGGTGCAGGCTGAACCCCACAGGGCCTCTACTCTTTTGCGTACATGCCAGTGTCTTGCATGAGCGCATGATGCCTCTTGAAGACAGTAGGATGCAGCTAAACCTTGGACACATCATGAGGGACCTCTTTGGGTGCTGGCACTCCTATGCACAAGGCTGTTTGTTTGCTTTCAAGATGGACCCAAACCTTCCCGTGCATGCTTGTGTTCAATACAAACCAAAACCCATCCCTACTTCACATGCAGCCAGATGAGGAGATCCTAACAGGGATGTCACCAAGAAGCCACCTTCCCTTTAGGGGATGGCACTGAACCACCAGCAATGTCAGAGGCAGGAGATGGGACAGGCTGCCTCCAGGATCTGCTACAGCAGGTGACATCCCTGGGGATCGGGAGATGATGCTGAGGAACCGTAAGGGGCTGGCATAGGCTGGCAGCTGCCCGAGAAGCACACAGCCAAACTGAGCCTGAGCTACAGCCAAAGAAAACCAGCGGCTCCAGGGCTGCGTTGCACCAGCCAGGGTGGAGCGCCAGCCTTGCAAGCCAGTGCTTGGGGCACCAGAGGGTGACACAAGGCAGCTCCCCATCTTGAGGACCTCACAAAGCTTTCCCGGGCTCACCCAGCCCTTTCCCAGGCTTCGTTTGCTTGCACATGACAGTTAAGTGATGTACCTGGGGCGCAGGTAAACCCAGCCCTCGCTGCCCCCTCCCCAACCCCACGCACACATGCAAGTTTTGTCACCCAAATCCCTCTTGCCCCAACCTCCCTCTTTCCTCGGGCCCTTCTGCCTCCACTCCACATTAATGATACTCATTTCACCACCTTTCTGTGCGGCGCTGGCCCCTCCTGCAGCAGCTCCAGCTGCCCTCCAGCCCGGGTGACTCACACTCAGCACACACTGAGCCCTTTCAGCAGCCCTCGGCCCCGAACACTGCCCCAGTCTTCCCAGCGCCGGCGTGCCGAGCTCCCCCCCAGCGCCTGCTGCCGGCACAGGCTCCTGGCCAAGGGGAGACATCCACACCCTCGCTAAGAGAGCGGCTTTCATGGCCGAGGAGCCGAAGCTCTCACCGGCATGATCAGGGTCAGGATGAGGCACAAGCGAGCGGTCGACCAGTTGGGATGGCCTCAGCCTGGGTCCCTTTGAGCAAGGGCCAGCAGTCTAAAAAAATAAATAGATGTATTTGAAAAGAAAAGCCAGGATCACAAGCTCCTAACAGGACCGTTCTTGGCTCTGAGAGACAAAACCTGCCAGGAGCGTTTTCCTCCCTTCTGCCCTCACCAAACTTCCTCTGACCAACAGTGGGGCTCTGTCTGCTGCACAGGGACAGGGACAGAGAAGGGGCTCCTCTGTCCTGTTCCCTGGTTGGCAGCGGGGTGGGCATCACTGTATGAACCACCCCTGCACCTGGAAACGCTGCAAACACCTCCCTCGGAGGAGCCACTGTAAAAACAGTGTTCATGAGTTCCCTGGGGCCAGGGCTGCACAGAGAGCTGTCCGGAAGCATGCTGCTGGTGGGACAGCACCATCCCCTGCATTGCACTGGGTCCTGCCTGTGCAAGGGCACATTTCTCATGGCCTGGGGTGAAGCACGGGAGCCTGTGGAAGTCCACGCATGTTGCTGCAGACTCGGGGGGGCTCAGGTATAACCCAGAAAGAGCCTTACCCACCTTCCGCAGCCTAACTCCAGGGCTTTTCACTGAGACAGCCTCTCCAGCAAGGTATGTAACAGTCCGAGGGACACAAACTAAAACATGAACTCTTGTGACCATGGGAGACACAGCAGAGATGTGCACAAATCCAGGGGAAACCCCACGCATGAGATTGCACAAGTACCTCCTGCTTCTCTTTCCTTCCTGCCTCTCCCAGCCTTTTCCGCTTCTGATTTTCTGCTCCGTTTGCCACAATATCTGAACTGCCTGAAAAAATGTCACAAACTCCTCTACAGCAGAGGCAGAAATGTGTGTGTGTGTGTGTCCATCTGTCCAGAGAAGTCATCGTTGTCACAGCTCTCAGCACAGACCAGACAAGGCAGTTGATGCTCACACCCTGGGCAGCATTGGAGGGTGTCTGAAGTTGCTGAAGCTGCATTGATTTACACGTGTGGAGCACATGGACCTCATCAAACCCACTTCTGGGCTAGGGGACAGGGCTCAGAAAAGTAGAACAACTCTGATTCAAAACCTGTAAGATGCAGGTGTCCAGGCTCCAAGGGAATCCCTGCCCAGGATTTGCTACCGACTCTGAGGAGCCTCTACTCCAGCCCAGGCATCTCTTCTGGCAGGGGACAGCAGAGGGATGCTGCCCGGGGGCAGGCTTGTTTGTTATCTTCCAGAAATAGGGACAGAGATGTGAAGACTGGAAATCTCTGGAGGAATGCAGTGTCTGAAGGGCTGAGATGTGCCTCTCAGCCACCCTCCCCTTTGGGTGTTTGCCAGGTTTCAGTAGCAGTTAAGTCCCTCTTCAGCTCCCTACTCCAGTGAAACTTCCACAACAAACAAAACTGAGTTTTATAATCCCACAGCAAGCCATGAGGGTTTTACAAGCTGTGCTTAATATGGGAAAGGTCACCCAAAAGCTGTGCTCCTGGCCATTACATCAGGCCACAGGTGTGTGGACACCACCACCAGTTACCAGCAGCCTTGTAACCAGTGGAAATGGTTCCCACAGCCCCAGTGCAGAAGGACACGGCTCATCACCTGAATGGTACTCAGGAAATGCACTGAAGCGACAGAAAACTGACCAGATGCTGCCAGCAGAAGTGTGGCAGGAAAAACAAAATTCAGGCTGCAAGCAAAAGGTAGATGCATTGGTCCATGCAAGGAACAGACATGCTGCACTTCTACTTTGCCCTCCATTCGCTGTGGGCGGAAAGAGCTGGGCTGGATTTACACAGCCTTGACCTTCGGCATAGGTTGCATGTTTGGTGGATGTGGAGGAAAAGCCAGGTGCTGTGTAACAGCTCTTAGCTGATGCAGGTGCAGCATGGGCCAAGCTTATACAGATGCAGAATCAGGTTTGCAATGTCACTGCGAACCTAATAGGGTTTTAGGAGCTATCCCTCCCTGAACCGCATGAGTGGGGGAGACATGCGGTTGTCCTGACAAACAAAATCTATTTCTGTCCTTCAGGGTCACAAACAGTAGCTTCAAACTGTGCCTGGAGAAGAAAATAAACATAAACTACTACTGATCATGCAAACATTTGAAGTTTCCAGGCAAGCTGCAGCTGCAGCTCCCCAAGCAGAGCACTACAAGTCTCCTGCTGCAACCACCTTGTGCATAGAGCAAGCCTTTGGGCCTTCATCCTGCACAAATCGCTTTACCTTGTTGTAAGAACACATGTGACAACACTAAGGGATCACAAGTCACTCCTACCATCAACAAACGGGAACTTCAGAGTAAATAACCTGGATCGAATTACAAGCAGGACTATCCCTAGAACTCATTCTCCACATTTTTGCAGTGTTCCTACCCAGAACCCTGCCCAGTCCCAATCTCAGCTGCTGCACCCGAGTGAGGCTCAGAGGCAGCCTTCATCTACCCTGCTCTGTCTCCTGCAATCTCCCTGTCTACTCTGAGGCAGGTGCAAAGGTCTCTCCAGGTTGGAAGGAGTTAAAACAAGGAGACAGTAAAGCTGGTATATTTGCATTTGGGACAACCTTCCCGAACTGAAGTCACAGAGGTATTTCTCAACATCTTTGTGGTGCTCAAGGTCTGAAAGTGGGTGTGGTGGTGTAGTTTCCATTCCTGGTTCTTACCTTAACTGGAACAACCTCAATTTCACATTGAGCATAATAGAAACTGAATGGTAGCAATACAATTAAAGGTGTGTAGGTCAAACTGAAGATTTGAGCTTCTGTAAGAGAATCTGTGCATACAAACCAGACTGGGTAATAAACCAGGCTGAAATGCGACTTTCTTGTCTATCTGGTGCTACATTAGCAAACCAGAGATCTTAATATCTTTGCTTTCCCCTTCCTTTTGTTTCAGAGCACAAGTCTGCACAGAAAGCCAGGCATAGCAACAGTGCATTCATGATTAAAAACACTGATAATCCTGCTTGGGCTACAAAAAGAGCCTGCAACAGCTCAGGCAGTGACAGTCTGATTTGTAACTGCTGCTTCAGTAGCAGGAACCTTTGCTGAACCAGTGCAGTTTTGCTCTCTTTGAGTCTGAACTGAGGGTTTAAATGTGCCTGCCAGGAACCCCTTGGAGATGGAGCAGACGACAAACAGCCCTCACTCCTGTCAGGGTTGTAGGTCCCATCCTCTCAGATCCTCCCACCACCAAGCATTAAGGAACCCCCTGGTGATGGAGCAGACGACCAACAGCCCTCACTCCTGTCAGGGCTGTAGGTCCCATCCTCTCAGATCCTCCCCCCACCAAGCGTTCAGGAACCCCCAGTTTCTATTCTAATGGGTCTGTGTCCAGTAGCTGTGTGCCAGCCCTAGAGCAGCCCCTTCCACCATCCACCCGGTACCTCTGGTGCACAGCTGGACTCAGAACAGATACCACCTCTCCTGAGTCTCACTGTCCTGCTCATAGCAGGCTATGGCCAATTCTGTGCAAAGCATAACAAACAGACATGCACCCTGTCCTAGCTGTGGCTGGCACGGAATTAGTTTTCTCCATAGAGCCTGGTAAGGCACTATGTTTTGGATTTGGAACCAAAACAGTGCTGATAAGGCAGGGATGCTTTAGCTGTTGCTTACACAGCATGAAGGCCGTCTCTGTTTCTCATGCTGCCTGGCCAGTGAGTGGGCTAGAGGTGCACAAGGAGCTAGGAGGAGACAGAGCACGGACAGATGATCCCAACTGACAAAAGGGATATTCCAGACGATGTGCCATCACACTAAGCAATAAAAACTGGGAGAAATAGGGAGTCACATTGTCCTTCTTCGCAAGTAACAGTTACACATGATGTAACTGTTCCTGCTTTCCTGGAAATGGCTAAACACCTGCCTGTCCAGTGAGAAGCAGTGACTGAATTCCATATTATGCTTTGCTGGTGCAAACAGTTTTTGCTTTACCTATTAGAGAGCCTTCCTCTCAATACACAAGTTTTCTCACTTCTACCTTTCTGCTTCTCTCCCTATCCCACTTGAGGGGGGGTGTGGTGGTTCATCCCCCTTACTCTCTCCTGGACCCATCTGCTTCATAAGAATTCCTGTTAGCCTTTGTATACATGCATGTGCTTGGATGGCTGGGTGCCCCCCTGACCATTAACTTTGCTTGCCTAACAAAGGCAGTGAGGACCACAGATAACAGGAAGGCCTGGATACTCCCTTATCATATCAGGAGCTCTTTTGAGATGGTAAATCACTCACTCCTCACAAAGATAGGACACCAGGATGAAAATTTACACTGACTAAAGCAAATCATTTATTATTACCCTATAAACAGTGGTCCCAAGAGAGAGCCCTTCTGAGCTCTCTGGACTGCAGCAGGCTGTAACCCAGGGATCTCCGAGTGGGAAGCCTCTTGGAATCCATAAACTGTTGGAGTTTATGAAATAGGGGGATCATCTGCCTGGGCCATTGCAGTTGCTCACTGACTCTCAACCCTTTGCCCCTTGAGGAATGCTGAGAAAGCTGATGTGAGGATATTATTACAAATAATTGATTTTCACTGCATCTGAGGGAAATTTTGGACATATGTATGTGTATATATGTAAAGACACCTATACATCCATACATCCCCAACCTACTATGTTGTGTGAGTTTAAAAATTGTAAGTGTATATATATCAGCTTCAATAATCAAGTGTCTTAGAAATCTTGTGATTCATTGTAACAATACAAATTGCTGTTAAATTTGCATTTTTCATCCTTAGACATAAACCATTGACCAAGTCTGAGACTAAGTCTAGATCCAGCCAAAGCAAGGGGTCTAGACTGAACCTTGTGACTCAACAGGAGGATTTCCTTATTCCCTATATTTCTTTAATTAAACACAAACCATTGTCCAGGTCTGAGACTAAGACTGCATTCAGCTGCACCAAGACTCCTCCCTGAGGGCAAGTTTGAAGAGCAAGGGGGTCTGCTCTGAATCTTGTGACTCAACAGATTAATTTTCCCTTACCCTTTAACCCCTCTACACAACTTTAAATTTAAACTTTAAATTCCTTAAAAGAAAGTTAATTTCCATTAGACATAAACTGTTATTCAAGTCTGAGACTAGGACTAGGGCCAATCTCATCAAGGCTCTGCCAGGAGTTTAGGAAGCAAGGAGATCTAATCTGAACCTTGTGACTCAACAGGAAGGTCCCCCTTATTCCCATTTACCTTTGGTTTCTGTAGGCATTATTTCAACACTGTATAAATCACTTTAATCCAATCCTATATAAATCATTACCAATGCAGGCATGATCTCCATTTGTACGTAAGAATGGACCTTGCCACTGAATTCTGCTGAATCACACGTTTATAAATTTCCATAAAAATTACTCTTATTAGTATCTCTAACATCAATTCTTTTAAGTAATCCTAAACAGTTTCACAACAGGGGGGAATGACCAAGTGGCTGTGCAGGGCTGAGTTAACCCACAACACACCTCTAAAGCCGTGGCAATAACACCCCCTCCACCATCTCAAATGTGCCTGAACAAGGACATATTTCCCCAGGAGCTGATTTTCAAGGAAGGACAGGGTATTCCTGGTACAAACCACACTCACAGCCCAGAGGAAGGTCATTCAAAGAAACACGTGGGCAATACCAGTAACTATGACAAACCACAGGACCAGCCGGCTCCACAGAAGATAAGGCAGCTTTGCCCAGAACAGCTGCAGGTGTTGGAAGAAAGAAGCAAAATATTCTTACAGTTCATCTAGCAACACGCTGTCCCATTCCCATTGCCCAGGGATGGTTTGAAAGGCCTCTAATGAAGCCCTGAAGTCCCACTGTTGGCAATGAAGCACTTCAGTAGCTGACTTGCCCCAAACCGTTCTCATTACAAAATGAGTTTTGCATAAAGCATCAGGGTCAGAAGTCAGAAAGTAAAGCTAATGAGAGATTTTCATCAGACCCAGCACAAAAGGAAGGAGATTCCTGCATAATACAGAGACAGAAAAGCTCTCCTTTGGGATCAGGTCTGCTGCAGGAAGACACTGCGGTACAGGTGACAGGAAAGAGGCTACAACGAAGCAAGCACCAAACATCAAGCCAATTTTCAGAGAGTTCCAGCCTGGGATGAGTGCTTTTCAAAGCATCTTTCACCTCTGTAATGCACAAACACAATCCAGCCAACTGGAATAATTCCCCTTGCAGGAAGAAATAAGGCAAACCTCCACAAACAAAACAAAACATTAGAACGAGGGATGGAAGCAGAGACAGGAAACTACAAGGACGCTCTTCAGAGAGGTCACTGCTGTAGGATAAAGGGCCAGATTTGTATGCATGTGCTGAGGTTCCTTCTGAAACTCATTTAAGGCACCTGAACAAAACTATCAGCTTTCTATGAAGGCTCAAACTATCCCTTGCTGCCAGCAAGGAGAAAGTGCTTGCAGAAAGCTAGCTGCCTCCTCGCAGCTGTGCAGGGGAAGCTATCCATCTCACCAGTAACAAGTAGTGAACATAATGAGACATACAGAAAAGATATTTCCTTTTTAGACTGGACTCTACAGATGCAAATGCGTTATTGTCACTAGAAAGGTGTAACATCACGTGGGCTGTGTTTGGTTCAAAAGCCTTGACCTGCACATGACAAGGACCCAGGAGCCAGAACACCTTGCTGGGACTTGATGGAATTGGTTCTCATTGCTGCCATTTCTGGGTGACCTGGGAAGCGACATACAATTAATGTCACTGTCTTCTGCTTTAGCTGCTGTAAGTGTGGCCTCAGAGAATCTTGGAAGCCCCAACAAGATTTGAGGAAGTTCGCAGCTGTTTAGACCCACCTTCCTGCAATGCTTAGCACGGCTTTGTGAAAACCTGCATCCTCACCACCTGCTTCTTCAGAGCCAGAAGAACAACAAGGGTTAGAGAGAAATACAGTCTTAGGATGCTGGCTCCTTGTACCTACCCACAGCACACTCAGGTTGTAACATACAGTACAGGAAGCAGCCATTTAGCTACTCAAAGTTTTTCATCCATGTGGAAAATGAATCAAAAGTAAATTATTTCTCTCTCATTCTGCATAAATGGGGAGCCATGCTCTGCAACGGTCAGGTCCTGAATTTGAGTGAGAAGATGACACTAAATTTCAGGTCAGCTCCATGTACATGCGACTGGAACTCAACTGGACCATTTTTTAAGTTTTGAGAGAAGCAAGCCAAATTCTTCTTGCTCTTACTGTGTACCACAGTAGGGCCTAAAAGCCTTAGTTATGGGCTAAGCTGCTCATGTCTTCATGTCATGTAAGCACTGAGGATGACTATGAGCCGTGGGACCAGTTGTGCTGGCTCATAATCCATGATTTTCCCCCAGTTACAGCATGGCTACACTGGTACAGTTGCTCTGGACAATCACAGTCCCTGGATCTGTGCAGAGACAGGACAGCAATGGCTGCTGTAGCCAGTATTGCTGGGACATGGGGCAATGTGACTCTTGAGAACTGCTGCTGTGCTTTGCCAGTGGACCTCTCCCTAGGTGGTGGCTCATGACTAGGAGCTCCCTGGCATGGAGCTTTCACTACAGTTAGTCAGGATGGAAATTTTGGCTGTTTCAGACACCCCACTTTTCATCCGGGGCTTGCAGATGGAGAGGGCTTAATCAAAGCAACTGTTTTCCTCAAGTCCTAGAGCTGCCTCATGTCAGTTCTCAGCTGCTCACTAGGAAAAGGAAGAAAAAAGAAAGGAGCCAGTCTTGTGGAAAATCATGGTAGGCCACAATCTACCGAGTTAACAACAACAAAAACAATAAACAAGTCAGCTGCTTAGTAGGAGCCGGTCCATTAGGACGCTGCAAATTGAATCCAGAGGAAAGCAGTTGGAGAAAAGGGCAAAACTTTCAGTGAGACACACGGCTTGACAAACAATTCACTTGGTGTTGATGGCCCTGCTTCTTGCTACCAACATGAACCATACTCCCAAAAGGCAGTGCATGAGCAAACATGAACAATAAAGTGATTTGTTCTCAGGAAGCATTCAACCTCTGCCAACAGTCAACCGGATCCAGACAACGGCTAGGGCAGTCAGACCGGCACATGGCAGACCAAATGAGGAACTGTATCACTTGGCACAGAGCTGCTATTTCCAGCACTTACATCCCATCCTCACGCTAGCTCAACTTTCTCACTCTTCAGAGGAGAACGACTATGCATCTGTAATGAAATCTGGACCTACAAAGGCCGGATTTTTTTCCCTGAGGTCAGTAGAGGGAGGTCCTCATCTCCTAAAATCCCCTAATAGGTGGTCTGATTCTGAGATGGCCTCAGCATTCGTAGCTGTGCACTGCAGCTTAATATATAGGGTATGTTAAACATCTGCAGAACAAACCTTAATATTAAAGGTATACACCAAGTTTTGTTTGTCCTGTTTATTCTTTTACTCAGCAGAATTAGTTCTCAACATCAGTAAAAGAGAAAGCAAATAAAATGAAGTAACACTTTCAAGACTTCCAAGATGAAAATCAGCAAAGCATACTGGAAACCATTTTTTAAATTAAATGCAGTGCTCGGCTACTCACACTCAGAGTGAACAGAATAACTGACACTCCCAAAATCCATAGACTTCAAATCATATCAGAGCAGCATTTTCCATACTTGAAGAAGATAAGCATAAAACAAACTTAAAGCTGTCACCTGCGTTGCTTACTGTTCACGTGAAGTGTTTTCACTTCTACTGCAATAAATTACTACCTTAGTTTCTTGCAAACAGACCATAAGCCAAGCACTGCGGACGGAACTTGAAATAAAAGGCCATGCTCTAGAAAGTTGTTAGATGCCATAGGGCGTGCCACTCAGCCTGTTGTGTGGAGAGCATCAGATCCCTACGGAGTGGAAATTTGGATCATGATCCTGTAACCGAATACAATACCCTTCCACTGCAGGGTAGAAAGCAGCCTGGAGTTGGGTAGAACTTGCCTTGAAACATCAGATCCCAATCACTAACCAGGTGCCAGGCTAGAAGAATTACTGGTCTGATAACACAGTAGGACAATGTTCTACGTTCTGCACCCAGAAGCTGGCTTCTTTCTAAAATCTATTAGCAGCAGATTCCCATACAGCTTGGCCAGAAGAGTCTGGTCTTCAAGGCTGTTTTGCTTGCCTTGAAACATCTTGCTGTTTCTTACCCACCAATAAATTACCCAAAGTCTCACTTTATAATTCATATGAATAGCAGAGGTTCGGAAAGTGCAGCATAGCCTGAAGAAGCTCACATGGCTTATTCACAGAGGTATTGTGATACTTAGCTGCTACCAGTGGAGCTTTGCAAGGCTGCCTCTACATCCCCTATGTCAGCCATGCCCACACACCTACTTGCGCTCAGTGGTCCCACAGCGCTCACCTGCTCCTCGGTTAGATTATGCTCACTGAGCAAGGTGTATCTCCCAGCTTTCCAACATTTCCTCTCTTGGGAAAGGGCTTGTTCCATTACTGAGACAGATTGCCAGTAAGTGTGAGGTAGTCCAAACTGCCAGGAAGCTGTGGGTCAAAGATTAATTCAAGCCCGAAGCCAAAAGGCAAGTCTGGATGCAGGTAATTACCTGGGAGGAAGGCAGCCTGTTTGCTTTTCTGCTACCACTACGCAAAGATGTGCATGAATGCAATGCATCACTTTTTATCTCTACACTGTAACCTCCACCATGATTTATAAAGACTACTGGAACTTTGTTTAAAAGAAACAACTCAAAGCCAAACCAAGGAGCCACTGTCCCTCCACATCACAGAAATGTTTTTCCTCCAGAGCACTTAATTGCTTGTCTTCCCTAGGCACTTAAATCCTCCCACAAATACTTCTGACACCAAATCAGTGTCACTGGTGGCATCCCACTTGCCTGGGCTCTCCTTGTGAGAGACCACAAACAATGAGTGGTTCACGCCTGCTTTGCAACACTGAGTAAACATGCTACCTGTGTAGAGACAGGTTGGGCTGAACAGAAGGGAGCTGTTTTCAACTCAGGTGGAGACAAAATTGTTGGGGACAGAATTTATTAACAATAAACCAGAGTGAAATGTAAACAAATGCACACCCTAAAAGTTCATGAAACCCCAAACTAACCTGTCAAAAAGAAGAAAAAGAAAATCCCTTTAGAAGCATTTTCACTTGGTCATAGCCAGACAATTTTAAAGCACTTGTACAGAATGAGCCCCCCATGCAAAATTAAATCGATTTATGCATTTTGTGTCTCACACAACACTGTATAAACAAAATTACACTGAATATAGAGAAGTTATATCCAAAAGGCACGCTAGCACCACACAGCACTTTGGTCTCAGAAAAGCTTCCCTTGCTGATCTGTGTCGTATGCAGTAACCGTATTTGCTCATTGTAAACAAAATCACAGGCACTCTAAGCACAATCACTCCTCTCTCATTCGGGCAGGCAATTTCCACTGCTCCCATTATGAATTTACCAGGGCGGTGGTGCATCTAGCAGCAGCCTCTACATGGCACATACAAAAAAACCCCTAACATCTTCTAGGAGTGAGGTGCAGAATTTGCTATGTATGTGTTACTGACCTCCATCGAGGGACCTTTCAACCCCGAATACTGGAGTCCTACTAACAAAGGCAGAATCAACATTTTTCATTAGCTTCAAAACCTTCCAGCTGGCATCACAGGGGCTTTTTGTGAAGCTTTTTGTGAACAAAACAGAGAAAAGGAGGACAACATTACTCTGCTGGCCTCTCAAATTACTGCTCAGCTGAGAATTTATTTCTAAGCATATCCATAGTTCTTCTCTGTATTTGGAAAATGAAGTTTCTCAAGTATTACTGTTTCAAACTCTATACTCACACTCCAAAACATCTAGGATTAGAATATGGAAAAATGTACATATAAAGTTCTGCATTGCAATAGGCCTGAGTAAGAAACAAACACACAAGTACATAAACTTCAGCTTGCTCCTTTCAGTCCACTTCTACAAGATGCATTTTGTTTTTATGAACCTGTATCTGCTGGAACAGTTGTACCCATACCAACCAACCACCTTCAGCTGACTCTGAAGGAGTGATGTGATTTAGATATCAACTAATGGTAAAGTCATTGAGGTTTGTGTTGTGTCCTTCCAAATAAAGAAAATAAGTCTGCAAATCAACACTTTTCATGAGCTGCTGCTCTGCATCTCAGAGAATCACACTTGTGCCAACATGAAATTCAGCATTGCTCTAAAATAAATAAAATTCAACTACTGAAGTATTATGTGTTATCTGTGTATGCAAATGAATGTGCTTAGCATGTCAGTGTTAACAACCTGAGCACTGCTATTACAATGTTAGAAAAAAGACAGCATTTCAAACGAAAAAGAAAAGCTGCCTACTCTGGAAAACTACCAGGTGAGTTTTAATGGCTGCTTTCCATTACTGCCCTTTTGTGAACTATTTTTCCATTATTGTGTTTATCAACTCTGAGAGGAAGTGGATGAATTGAATGAAGCACAGCTCAGAGATTTTCTGTCATTTCTTTGTCGTGCATGGGGATCTATGCAGTGGGGGCTATCAAGTGTCTATAATCACTTTATGTCCTATGTAGTTTAGGAGTTAAAGCAGCAGTGCCTGCTTTGTTTTAGGACCCTGAAGTTACTGAGCAGTAAATCATCCCCGTCACATGAATAAAACCAGATTTTAAACTGGGAGGTGTCTTCTCCTACAGAATATCCTGATTTCAGTTTAAAGTCTATTATCCAAAGGGGTTAACTAAACTTGCACATGGAAGCCCTTTCTGCAAACATCTGACACAGCATCAGTGATCTTGGTGGGTCTCATGGCAATCACATCACACAAGGAAATGGCCTTGGCTCTTCAGATGCCACCACACACCAAGAGGCACAATGCAAGGTTGCAAGGTTTCATCAGAAGCATAAAGCTTTCCTCTGGTGCTATGGAAATGGTTGGCGGTTTTACATATCTTTACCCTAGGGGAAGGTAGCATCACTACTGGAGTTACTATACCTTTCAGGCTGTGCCCACTTGTTTGTTTCTCAAGGTGAAACTCCAAAACAAAAGCCTTACCTTCTCACTTTTTGTATGTGTTAAAGCATTTGGTTTTGAAGTCTGCCTACGGCAAATACACTGCCTGCATTACGTGCATGTCTGCCACAGCAGCAGCCAAGTTCCAAGGCAAACCACAGTTCTGGAAAGTTGTTGCTGTTGTCCTAACAGCTGTGTCACATGAGGGGATGTTACTGAAAAGATAACCCCCAGTGAAGAATTTAGTGTTTCCTGGTCACTGTTACTTTTGAGAGAAAGAATAACAAACAGCACTAGCTTTGTAATTCATTGGTGGAACTAAGTGCTCTTTTTTTATTTAGTGGAGGGCTTTCTGATCTCTCTTGCCTATCCAGCACTTCATATTCACTGAAGACTAGCACAAAGTCCATGAAGTCATAACCAGTTATCACCCAGAAGTGAAGAACATAAAAAAGGCAACAAAGACCAAGGAAGATTGTCCATAGCCATGTGTAAAGAGAAAGTTACTTCTGATGTGTTCACATTCTCACAGTTTCTTTGAACGAAGAAAAAAAGGTCTTCATTCCAGTGGGAAGAAAAAAAAAAAAAAAAAAAAAGGGATTATTCATTCCACAAAAGTTTAACAGTAGAATTAAGAAAAAACCAGGAAGAAATAGTAGGAGTGATTGCTGCAGATAAAGCTACTGATCAGGGTGGTGCACATGGATGCAGCCTTGGGCACTGGCACAGTTTTTTATAAATTGCCACAGGTCAATTAAAAGTTGATGAAATGCTTTCTCTCCAGTCTCTGGTAGCCAAACACATAACTTGCTCCACACAAGACTGCTCCAGGCAGTGAGGCTCTGCACATATGGCATACATTTTCCCTCCTAGTTCAGACCCTTTGAACCCCGGTATCTCCCAACTAATTCACAAAGGCATAATAAGTTCAGTGAGCAGTACATAAAAAAGACAGTTGCTTGGTTAGTCTCCTCTGCTGAGCACTACATATTGTCTCCAAAGGCCATCTACTCTGACACAGAAAGAAAAGAGCAAGAGTTTCTTCTCAAGGTGGCAATGTCACTTAAACTATCGGAGATAGTGGGACTATATGCATCTTCCATATCAGTCCTAGGCTGCTGCAAAGACCTTGAATTGTAATAACAAGGCCCGTGTCTTAGCCAGGTTTAGAGATGACAACAGATGCATCCCGTCAGATAATCCCTGAATCACTGTGCAAGGCATACACCATGCAACATCAATAACCTCACTCTCTTCTCAGAAGGTCACCAGTAAAGCTCATTACAGGAAGTTGGCTCTGTCCTTCAACAATGTGACAGGTGATTCTTGAGGAAAGGAACTGTTCTCACTTCCTGTAGGACTGGCTGCCTGCAGAAAAACAGCAAGAAAGGATCTGTCAGCTGAAAGCAGGATTTATTACAACACAGGAGCTGCCTGAGGGCAACACTTATACAGCCTGTACAGTGACACAAACACCACAAAGAATATACAGAAAGGCACCTTAACCACTGATGTTGCAACTTAAAAAATGCAGAATGTATTTATGGCAGCCACTTGGCAGGGGACACTGAAAGAACTCGTTAAGGAACAGGGTTACCAGGGCCCAGTGACACACCTGATAAAAATCATTCCTCATTCTTCTGGTAGAGATTTTTGTACTACTCTGGCTCCACTGTGCCCTAGACAGAACTTGGTACACTGCGAACACCTTCAGCATGCCCACACAGAGTTGCTTGGAACAGATGCAGAGTAAGGAACAGGGTAGATTAAACCATTCAACTATGTCCACATGGGGCACAGAAGCACATTTGAAAAAGTCTAAATGTTCTAACCATGCTGCCAGTGTCATCCCTGCACCAGCTAGGAAGTAGAATCCACAGAAAATCCCAGCATGGATGATTTCATTTGGAGGAGCTTGGTTTTGCTTTAACGTACAACTTTAGAGCTCAGCTAACAGCAGCAGGCTACATCTCAGGCAGGAATCTTGCCTCAGGACTGTAGGTCCACTTGTACCTGTGCTTCCTCTGCATTCCTCAGGCATTCCACACACTCCAAGTGCCAAGAGGAACAGTCCAGCTGGGTTTATGTAAGAACAACTTATTTCCAGAAAACACACCCATAATAAATATTAAAAGCAAGCTAAACTTGTCTCTAAGGTAAGTGAGCACATCAAGTAAGCACAATCAGAACTATTCCTTTTGTCTATTAACTATAAAAACTTGTATTTCTGGAGAAATACCAAGAAATCCACAAACTAAAGACAAGCTCCCACTAGGACAGAATCTCTTGATATGTAAAAACCTACATACCTATGCAGCAGGCAAAGGGGAGGCATCAACTGCTGAAATCTACTGATTGCTGATATCTATGCATCAAATACAATTTTGACTTCCAGATGAATCAGCTAGGAAATTAAACGAACAGTTGCACAGAGCTTTACTAGGGAAACATTAGGGGCTCACCTGCTTCAGATGCCTTCCCTGCAACTTTAAGTAACAGCTCAGAATTACCTTTGAGAACCTCAAGTTCTTAAAGCCTTTTTTAGTCCTTTGAAATCTGGTCCTTATCACCTTCCTCTCGCTTTTCCCAATCATAAGAAGCCTGTGAAAGCCTGCGCAATATGTACAGTAACTAACAGGTGCTCTGTGACAGCAGAGAGCAATGCAGGACACATACACAGCGTGAATGGAAGATGACTGTTTTTGCAAAATAATTTCTTTGCTATTTTTATCAGGAAGATAAGAGTTTAACATTCAACTGCTGACACCAAGTCTGTCTCATGACACCTGTGGGCAGATAGTAAACAATTACCTGGAACGCCAATAGGAAACTCAGGAGAAAAGCTATATGGACACATAGTAAGATGTGATGCCCCTTATACATTCAGCTTTAGGATGTACAGATAAAGCTAAGAGGTGTGTTGTGGGACAAATCCTACCCAGTAAAAGTCAGAAGAGCCAGAGTCTGGACTTACATACTGAATTAGTAGAGAAACCTAAATGATATACAATTCTGATCATGCTCTGCTTTGATGCCATTTCAAGATAAAACACATTAAACACTGTGCCACTGGAAAAGGAGCTTTCTCCAGAGCCCTCTGAGAGCAACATATGTATGTTGCATCTTTCATAGGACATTGGCACCCAGGAGCGTTAAGCTGTCCTGGAGAAAGTAGAACATGCGGAGGAGTATTTATGCACACACACAGAGTATGCTTTTCTCTTCTTCAGCAGAGCTTCTTCTTTTCAATGAGCCAGTGATTTTGTAAATGAACTGAAAGAGGAAGCAGGGACACTTTTGGATGTTAACACCACATTCACCCAGGGCAGAACAGTGCTGCTATCACAGGAAACAGAAATGTCAGAGGTAAAGCACACAGCATATGCAGCATAAGTAATCCAAAAGAGCTGGCAATATTACCTAAGCATAGGACTGCTCAAGCAAGTACCCTCTAGGTCAAAACCTCCCTTTACCACCAAGGACATTCCCTACCATTGCCTCACCTGTATTCCCTGAATGTAAACCACCCCATCTCCCTGCATGTGCAGCTGTGTGGAACAACAATCAGTGAACAACACAGAAGGAACAGTGAACAACACTTAGGAAGCTCTTTCCAGTTCTATTATTTATTTACTAGGTTATTTCAATTCTCTGTTTCATTTTCCCTGCCTGTAATGAAAAGCTAAGGATATACACACACACACTTCAAATTTCTTGCAAAGGTTTGTAAGGTACTATGAGTTACCATGTGTTTGTGAAATGTTTAAAGATAAGTTACATCTAAAGAATAGAGCTGATGTTGCATTGTGATCAAATAATCATCACTAAACCACTTCAAGTACGTCTGGAATGAGAATATACAGCACATAGCTCCTGCCATTTTCATTGATGAATCCAGCTAGTCCTACCCACACTCCAGGGAAGAATCATGCTAATTACTGAAGAACACATCTTTCTTCTCCCTTCTTCCAAACCTTCCCCCAGCTTATATACCATACATGTTTGCTGTTGTAAGAGCATCTGAGATAACAGTTCTGCTTTCTTGGGCTGGTGTTGGCTGGCTTAAAGCAACTGTCCATCCTTTCCCTCCGACCTCAAGTTACAGACCTCTTCTGAGCCCACTGGAAACTAGTACTGCTTAAACCTCTTCAGGCAATAAGATACTCACATGGCTCTTAAATATGAGTCTCCAGCAGAATGATGACTGTCACAGGCAGCACACCAAGTTTTGGCTGTCTCCTTACTAGGCTGCCTTGTGCCTGTCTTCTGAACTGCCTGACATCTGGTCTACATTCAGTTGCAGTGCAGACACACCCAGGGATCCAAACTGAAGAACATTAAACACTTTACAAGAGTGGAGCAAAAGAGTGTCTAAAGATAAGGGAAAGAGCTAATGAAATCTAGAGGAAGTCTGAGACTAGAAGCTTCCCCCCAAACTTCTGAGAATTCACAGAATTGTAGAAGCATAGAATTTTGGCCACTTTTCTCCACCTAGATACAGGATTAAGCATGTCTCTTTAACTGCTCACACAACAGCCTGGAAATAGGAGCTGTGTTCAGCAGGATATAATTACATGGTTGTATATCCTGCAGATGACAAGTACAATGTCATATACTCCTGGCACATTTGTAGCATACAACTTCATTCCTGGAGAACTAGTACAGTGCTCCTTCCATTCCCACCCCAAGGTCTGACACACAGAATGATGACTTTTTCCACTTACTCTGTCTGCTCTTTGTGGATGATCCTGAGGAGCTGGGACGGCTTGTGTGTTGGGGTCCAGACTGAGAGAACTGGGGAGCAATGGCTGGGACCTTTCCCTTTCTAGGGCTGGCACTCTGCACTTCGGGACTGCGAGGGATCTTAGGTTTGCTGGTGAAGGCTGAGGGAAACTCACTGTAGGAGGAGATGGAAAGGGTTAGCAATGTATGGAGAAATATGTATGTCTAATAAGTCTGCAACCAAGTGAAACCTGCAGTACACGCTGTGACAGCATGACAGACTGCTCAAAATTCAGGGAGACTGCAAACGGAAAGGAACAGTGGCACTACAGGTACTGCCCTGGGGCATGTATTCACCGAGCTGCTTCTAAACGTGGCTCTATCGACCTGTCTATCCTACTCAAACATGGTTCTTTGGACAACAGGATTAAACAGGTTCAGTTAAGTCCCTTGCAAATGAGTAATAGATCTTTAGCTTGTTTTCCATTGTTTTTATCACACAGAGAGACTCAATCTGAGGCACAAACAGGTATGCTACAGCACAGGAATGCATCCTTTTATGGCACTATTATTTCTCTCAGGTATAGGTCACAATCTTGGCAGAGACAGGCAGCCTCCCTGGCTCCCAGCTGTGGTGAGATTTGTAGAACACCCTGAAGGCTTTGTCAAAAGAGCAAAAAGCTGTGATGGCATGTATGCAATAAATTCCCTAAGCACACAGGTTCCTTGCTCACATTGAGAACATAAGACAGCTGCTGCTATTTCAGTCTGCTTGTGCGGCAAGAATACCATTCTTTAAGATGTAGCCCATGACTGTGTGAAGATACTTTGTCCTTCCCTGCCCCCAGCATCAGTATTCTTTCCCAGGTACAAAAATTGAGTCTACCAGGAAGCAGCAAGTCTCTCAGGTAATTCAGAATCTATACCCATGTTTGCTCTAGTGAGTCAATTTTCTCTCAAAAGGAGAAAAGGTTAAACTGAAATAATAGCTACTTGAAAAAAGCTCACCATATTTAAATAGAAAATAGAAGAGCCAAAGGCAGGAGATCGAAAAAGGTGCCATCTAAAGATGAGATTAAAATGGAAAGTCCCCGTGTTATTAGCGCCATCAAAAGAACCCTTTGTGACCATCAGAAAGGGTGATTAGGAGGATTTTCAAGACATTTAATCTTGCCTCCTCCCCTGGGAATGCTGCTTAGTCAGTGCTGATTAGCCCTTCCATACCCCAGCTTCACCTTGCAGGGGGATCTGAGCAAGTGTTCCTTTTGTATTTTAAATGAAATGAATTGTCTTATTTTACATTTGTACAGGGTAACTATTAAGGACAGAGACAGGCTAACCTGCATGTCTGCTAAGAGCCATCACAGCAGCCCTCGACCCCATCTCAGAGTATTACAAGTATTACATTTGTCTCATTTCAAAGGAGGAGGTACCAGCAAAACAAAACCAAAAACCTAAGATCGGCTAGATAAAACCCCAAGCTGTGGGCCACAGACATACTTAAATATCACTCACCATAAACCAGTCTCCTTGTTACTGCTTTTTTTGTCATTATATTCACTTTAGTTCAAGAGCTGGGTTTTCAATTCACTTTTGCTTGTCATGGTAATCATATATATACTATATAATATGCTAACACAGATAAAAAAGGAAGAACCAACAGCTTCACCACCACAGTTTTTGAGGGATAAATGAGCTTTCTTTCCCTCTTTATTCAGCAATAGGTAACAAAGGTCTGGATCTGTATTCCCATACACTGAGAAGTGTTTTTATAGCCATCAGCGATCTTCACAGAGTTCCACTGCAGTAACCTGGGCAGATGGTCTCTAAGCACTCCAGACACAAAGTAAAGCAAACAGAGTCACTATACCAAAGAGTAGTCACTATACCAAAGAGTCACACAGTGGTCACACAGATGGCTCACATCTTTGCAAACTCTTCAGGAAACAATTATATAAAATAAGCTGGTAGCAAACACTATAAAATTGGAAAAAAAACCAAAACAAAACAACCAAACCCCAGGGCAAAACAAAACTGCTGCTTTTCTAGCAGGGTGCAGAGCAGATCTTGGTCTCGATGTGCCCAGGTGCCACAGAACCACCTCATCTTTTAATACACCAATAAACAGGCCAAGACCAACAGAAAAGAACTAATCCTCAGAATAACACTGAAAACTGCTATTTGGCATCCTTTAGAAATTGATGAGATGAAGAAAGAAGCAGAAAAATCTAACTGTGGGAAAATGTTCCGCAATATTTCGTAAAGGAGCCATTTACAAGGTGTGATAATTTGAGAACAAGTGCTCAAACAAACTAAAAAAAAACCCAAACCAACCAACCAAACAAAAAAACCCAACCTGCAACAAACTCACACAGAAACCTACATTTGCATTGAGAAGAAAGAAAATTGCTCACTTGCAAAACCAGACATAACTGTGTAAAAATGTGCACGACAGACTGACACTCGGAATATTCAACCGGGAGACATGACAGGACTTGAACACACAAAGATGACTGGACAATTTTCTCCAATAGAAATACATTTGGACTTTGGGCAATTTTTACCGGATTATCAGAAAACCAAGACCATTAGAGACCTAAGAAGGCCTTGTAGAGTTTAAGCCCTTTATATAAAAATAAAAAGATATGAGCTTTTTCAGCTAGCCACAATTGTAAACTTAAGTCTACTACAAATTTGGCCTTGATTAGCTAAAAAGCACGACTGATTTATATTCTTACACTTTTAAAATGCAGCAGAGAATAGCAATCCAGGGGCAGCTGCCAGTCTGACATACATCAGCTATAACAATCATTTGTGTCTGTGGAAAGAACCACAATAAACACGCCACTATTAGGGTCTCATTTTTCTCTCAGACTGACTTAGTGCAATTTCACTGATCTCTGTGCAGTTAAATTCCCAGTCTACACTGCTAAGGAAGAGGAGATATAGCAGTGACCATAATTCATTCCTCTTTTCCTCATACATACTTCTTTCAGGAAGGTCTTGGTATTTGCCGAGTAGGAAGGACACATCTCTTACAGCGGTCAAAACTATGACCAAAGCAGAGATATATTTGCTCTGTTTGTTTTGCAAACAAATTAAAATATGCTTCCATGAAAGAAAGAATGAAAAGGCGCGTCCAGCTATTGCAACACCAACACATTAACAAAAGACCTTGACACAGGAACCCTCGTGCTTGGACTGTGAATGGCTGTACTCCCATATCCATAACTCAAGGCTGCATTTGTAAACACAAATTCCTGTATGCATGCTAAGAAAGAATGCAATGAAAAGACACTATCTTCCCTTGCAGGATACTGCACCTGTTTCTTCAGTTAGAGATCCATCTATTAGCGAGATTTACACATAAATTTATGAAGAAAAATTAAAAATTACGGAAGACATATCTTTTTAATAATAGATTGTGACTGTATAGAAGCAAAGCCTCTCATCAAGGTGGGGGAAAGATGTTATCGATTTGGCTTGCTTCTTGCAAGCCAAGGCCTGAAAAATAAACTCTCCATCACAAAGCAAGCAATCTGATCATAAAATTCTCATTTGTAATATGTGCTTGGCTTCTGTTAGGACAGGCAACAGAAACAAGACCAGTAATGCTGGGATGGGGCCATGACTACTAGGCACTTCAGCTGCTAACTAGTGATAATTTGTTGACAATATATAACATCTCAGATGTCACCATGGAAACAGCACAACTGGGGGTAAAAAACCAAACCAAACCAAACCAAACACCAAACAACCCCCCCCCAAAAAAAAAGACCCAAACCAAACCAACCAACCAACAAACCCACATACAACCAAAACCCAACCAAAACCACACCAATCCCCCAAAAACAAAACACCCCAAAACCACACACAGGCATCTGTAGGCCAGAAGGAAACAAAACTCTAAGCAGAGAGTCCAATCTTCGGAAGTGCTAAACACAAATAGCTAAGCACTTTGAAAAGTTACATCCATAAAGAACTGGTAAAAGCTTTCCTTAAACACATCTCCACCCATTCTGTGTTTCACTTCTGGAATGTACTTGCTTTTATAATTTCTCTACACTCACTGTTTAAAACTTGGCCCAATCAAATTAGCTATAGGAAAAAGTTGTTAATGTCTGAAGGATACATGCAAACCCTGAAAATGTTTGGTAAACCTTGCGCCAATTGCTAACGAATTCCTAGTTCCCATCCAAAATATAACATCACAGTTCTACATATGACAAAGGCTTCACAAAGGGGTCAAGGTATGAATAGGAGAAGGAGAGGAAGGATCTTTCATCTTCTTTTGACACAAATTGTTTCAAAGAAGAGTTGAAACCCATTGCTGAGAGAACTCATTGCTCTCTTGCTGTACCTGTCTAGAGGATAAACTGGGGATTCTGCTCAGCCATGCTAGTAACTCAGCATGTTTAAACCTCCTGAATCCACTTAAACACTTCATTTTTCTTCCTCCTGCAAGTTAATTCCTGCCCTGTTCCCACAATCCTACCTATTTCTTTACTAATAAATGATTTTTCATGGGTTAGAGTCATCTAAAGAAGCAATCAGGAAGTTTCATTTGCAGAACACTGTGTTGTGCATACATGTGAAGTTCATTAATAATGTCTTGCTTGAAATTTCTCCCATTCTGGACCAGATGCTTAGGAACTGAACAGTTGCCTCTGGCACAATTAAGGGTATTTTGTTTGGCAAGCACCATCACAGCTGTCTCAGACCAGACTACATCATACATCAAATGACTTAACAGATTGTCTTTACAGCAGCACGGAATTAGCTGGTAAGTCCTCTCAGACTCCTCTTGCACTTTTAGATACTCCTCTGGATAAGTCATACCTATGTGATTGCCCATTTACTTCATCCTGGGTGAAGTCAGTAGATCGGGAAGACAAGATATTGTCATTAGCTGAGATGCTTCGGTCCACTCTATGGCCTGAAGAGAACTCTCTAGATGACTTAATTTCATCTGCTGTTAAAAAAAAACACAAATCAAAACAAAAAAAAAACCCAAAACACAGTTCAGTGAGGAGCTGTCTCTTTACAATTTTACTAAAGACACAATCAAATCACAGTTCCTGCTGTATGAAGGAAACCTTAAGATAATAGCAGGCTACTGTATTAGCATGGCAGAGTGCATTATAGCTCATGAGCTGAGCCAAGTCAACTGCAAGTGTGCACATTTCCAGCCCTTTGCAGTTGGAAAGTAAAGTTGGATCATTTTCAAAGCATTCACAATAGGCTAGTAGCATGCAGACCATCAGTTAAGGTATATCAGCTGATGACCAGTATCTCATTAAAGCCACGGGAATGTAACCACTTGCAGTTGTCTGTACATATCCATAGTAGGATAGGCAGCCACTGTGAACAAAACCCATTGGTTTACACTTCTGTCAGACTTAGGTCTATTACATTTGTTCAAGATGCCTCACTTTCTACCTTGCACTAATGGAGAAGGGAAGGGCAGTCAGTCTGCCGAGAGACGAAAGGCTACCAAGATGTGCAAGTTCAGTAAAAGTTTAGGGAAAATTCCTAGCTCTGTTCCTCCCATGCTCAGGACAGGCTGACATCCTATCTGGTCTCACATGCTGATTTGGACACAAATCAGGTCACTTTCAGGCAGGCATCTGGCTGCTCAGTGCGTGTTCTGTCTGATATTCAGCATAGTAAGTATAGTAAGATGACTAGAGTTCATCTTTTGTCCACAAGTTTTCTGCTCACAGGAAAGAAAACAGAAAGAGCCAGAACTACTGATTCTTTACCAAAGTGATAAAAATCAGACAAAATCAGACTGACTCAAGAACAGCTGAATATATCTAGCTATGGATGACATTAAGAACTGCTCTCATTTTTATGAAACAAAAGAGGATCAAAGTTTCTTGAGGCTAAACTTATCTTCCTTGAGATATGACCTCAATAATATTAACTGTTCACACAAAGCTTTTATTCTGCTTTTTCACTCTTGGTCTCTTATTATGTGACTGCATGAAACTCTTGAGTCTCAAAGTATTCATGTGATGCTGGAAAACACATATTCTGAAGTGAGCAGGTTCCTGGTACTGCATAATCATCATCAGACTAAGATCAGAACTCAATAAACTGCATATTTATCGCACAGCAAATATGTTTGGAAGGGCATGATGACAGTCTCTTGATGCAGTACAATTATTTTTACACATTTTTGTTATGTACTATTCCCTGCCATATCTTAGAAAGGCACTAGAAGAGAAAGGGCTCATTTTCAATTGTCTTAAATTAAAGTCTTTCAAATTTAAAAATTACAAATCCCACCACCTTTTGGAAAACAGAGGATGTCCAAAGATTCATTCCAATTATCATTATACAGAATGAAAGCACTGTCATTGACATGAACAACCAGGGATCCAGCAGTGCAGTCTCTCTTTTCTCTTCTCCTACTCCTCATTTCTAAATCTCAAAAGGTAAGAAAGACAAGCATGTAGTTCACTGGCTACTTGCAAAAACCTGAAACAAGCCTATGGCAATCTTTCAAGTAGCCCACTGTCACCTTATAGCCTGGATTAGTGCTAGGAAGAATTGTCTCTGCCACACTCACAAATTATTTGTTTTTTTACACGTATAATGCATATAAACTTGCAATATGCTGTATATATATTCTATTTTTTTTCTACAAGAGAAGAGTATAATCTAGTACTCTGATTAGTACCTATCTGCACATAAGTTTGACTGAAAACAGGTAACACGCTGTTTTCCCCCCCGCCTTCTATGTAGGAAAACTG
>JBCJKH010066780.1:0-10921 GCA_039877255.1 Loriculus beryllinus | reverse complement strand
TCCTTTATAAATCTTACTAGTATTTTCAAACTATTTCTTAGTGCTCCCTCTGAATTACAAACCACCTCAAACACCATTATATTTAAATATGCTAGTTCTGTGCTGAATTGCAGGCTCAGCAGATTTTCATGGAGGTAATGCTCAGTAAAGTAGTATTGATAGAGTTGCAGGTAAAAGCTGTGCAATTCAAGCTGTTTAATAAGGATAAAAACAGTTTAAAGATTTATTAAAATGATGTATAATTCATCGAAAATCAGTGAGGTATATAATCAGGATCAATATCAACAATATAAGAGCTAAACTATGATATTAAAAACTTAAAAATCAAGCAATTAAAATGCTAGCATTATGGAATTTGTCCCATTAGGAAACTAAAGTTCTGCTATACTGAAAGATATGACAGAGGTCTTGAATATTTAATTGGTATTGAAACAAAGACATGAGAACTTAGCATTTGCTAAAGACACTCTCAGCCTCGTTTGTGTGTCTGGCTTGGCCTAAAATTGTAGCTACTTTGTTAAAAAAATCCTGAGTATTCATACTTCATAACTATTTAGTGGAATAAGAGTAGTGCTATTGAAAGCCTTCATAGAGTAATTCTGGCCAGCTAAGTTTAGACATTCAAATAAAACAGATATGATAGACTTTTGGACCTCTTTAAAGTGACCCAGCTCTCTCTCCACTGAATATGTGCGATAAAAGCTGCTAGATACAAAACTTTAGGCAAAAGCCTGGACATCTAAGAAGCAGTGTAGACCATGCTTAATATTCTAATATTTAATACTTAATTAATACTTAATTCAATCTTATAAGAGTGACATGAATCCCAACAACATGTTATGTAAGATTATCAGGATAACTTTTTAAATTATATTGCTGATTGTGCTTTCTTGAATTTTTCTTGGAAGCAAGGGAAGATTTGCAGACAAACAGAAGAATCCAGCTTAACAGGAATTAATTTGTTGTAATACCATGCTCAATTTCTATGTCTGATCAAAGTAGATGATCACAGTAATGGCTTTCAGTCTTGTAAATCTATAAACAAATGTATCTTTAGAGAAATTCAGAATAGATATAAGGTTAAGGGTGTGGCTAGCTGATGTATGACTGATACTCCACTTACATGATAATAGAATTAGGCATATATGGCAGTATGTAATAGACACTGGAATCCATTAGAAAAATCTCCTTTTATAGCTCACATATATATTTCTTTCTCTGCAAAGAAAATCCCAAAATGCTTAACAGAACAATAAAAAGATGCTTTTCTTAGCATGCTGCTTCATTGTGTATTTTTGTCAAGTACATATGCCCGTATGAATAGATTGATTGTTCAAAACTCGTCCCTGAGGATCCAACTTACTTACTTATAACAATATATAGCTTTAGTTTCAAAGAATAGTTTCTATTACATGCACCGGTATTTAGCAATAAAATCTGTTCTATTGTATAATAACTTCATTCTATCAAAAAATCTGCTCTGTATTTTATAAGAATTTCAAATTTCCACATTTGCATAAACACAGAATAAATTAAATTCAGTTAAGATATACAATGAGCTTACATAATTTAAGTAGAATTTAAGTACATAATTAAGAGAAGAATCCTTTTTTTTTTTTTTTTAGAAAATACAGGTATGAGATGTCCACTAGAAGAAACACAAAGTTGTTTTTCACATAAAGCTATTGGACATCATCTGAAACATGAGCACTTGGGATTCAAAAAAGGGGAATAGACTGGACACAAGCAGGACAAGGTTTTTATGTGATCTGTCAGCAGCAGCAAGCTTTGATGCTTTAATGTGGTGCTACTTGAGATTGCTTTTTTCTGTTATTTAACTTGGCCTTCAGCTTTACTTCCAGAAAAGCAGAGCTATCACATGTAATAACTACCAGGTGTGCTACTCATACTCTCTGGGCTGTCTCAAGCAGTACTGGATAACTGCATTCACAAGGCTACACTGAAATGTACTGGCTCCATGACATCAGCCTCTGTGTGCTTCATGGAGGCCCTCAGCCATCTATAGCGGCAATAGATGTTTACCGTTTAGGCACCAAATAGTTCCCTTGGCTTTTACCACAGTCTGTGAGAGAAAAAAAAACAAACCAAAAACATTTCTGGAAGTGATTTAGCTTATTCAAAAATAGAACTCTAAATTAAATCAGATTAATTGTAGCTACAGTGGTATATTTTTCTCCTTAAAATTTGTGTATACAATTGCATATATTAGTGAAATCTAAAATTATCTGAGATAATTGCTACTGCACATAATAATGCATCAAGAGGTCCATATCTCCAGATATTTTCAGAACATGCATATCACAAGCAGTACTGAGGTCCATTTCAAAAATTAGCTTTGGCATTGTTAAGCTTGTTTGAAAACAAACATAGAGGTACCTCTATTTAAAAGTACTCAGACAGAAAAAAATGTGAAGCCAGGATTGCTTCAAAACCGAAGGGAGGTGGGGAGGAGGAAGGGGAGTGAGGCAACTAGGAGAAGATTTTACCAGCAAGTTATAGATATACAGTCAGGAGAAGGAAGATGCAAATCTTATTTTCCTGTTGAAGGTGGACAAGGATGTATATCTTACTGGAAATGAAGGAGAAAAAAAGAAAGGGCCTTCATTGTGTTACCTAGTTCTTAGGTTTGGATTTGAAAAATTTCCAATCAAAAATTGTCTAGATTTAAGGTTTCTTATCATCTGACTGAACGTTGAACATTTTGAACTATGCAAAGAACATTTTCTGCTTCTTTTTTGAAATAAAAGATTGGGTTAATCATGTGTTGCTGTAGATACAACTTAGCCAAGTCAAAACCAAAAAAACCAACCAACCAACCACTCAGAATTTCATATTCATGCTTCATTTAGTTTCAGTATTTCTCATTTTTCCATTTACCATTCAGGAGACTTAATTTTCTAATCCATTTTTGTGAATCCTCCCTTTAAAAAACTAAACACCTATTATAAATTTATTATATACCAGTTGAAAACACTTCTATGTGCCCTGCTTTTCTTTGGTTTCAGATCTCAAAGGTGATTTTACTGAATAATGCCTATAATAATGAATTAAACAACCTGACATTTAAATATCTACTTATTGTACTGTTCTGCAAGCTAGTTAACATTTCTTATATTCCACTGGGGGTAAATTATTTTTAATTCATGTTTCTGAAAATATTTCTTGGGAAAGATATTTACTTGTTTAACTCATCTTTGTAGGTTTAACTACTTGTATTCTTTACTCTTAGTAGTTCTGTCTATAATGTAATGTAAGTTAAAAGACTATCTCTAGCATTGCAACAATGCAGTGTTCACCCTGTGGTACGAAGGTGTTAAAGATTGCCCTTATAAATGGTAGTTGCAATGTTATAACAGTCATGCTAAAACTGTACAATTAGAAAATCACCAGGAGAAAGTACATTCTGAATTTGGCTACTACAAAATTTACTGGCTTTTGCCAACCTGGAATAATATGGTGACTAGAAAATCTACTTGCAATGTGGCAAAGCCAGCTTTGGTCTGCAATCAGCCAATTCTATTTCTATTCCAAGAACTTATTTCAAACTATCACAACCTATTTCCAAGTTAATAATGTAATGCCACTTCCACTGTGCTGGAAATATATATTCTCATATATTAAGGCATTTAAACGGAGATTTCTATGCCAGTATCCAGCTAGATATTTGATTGAATTTCATAGACATCATTACCTGGTGTAGTCTGAAATGTCTTAAGATATCCAAGAAATACACAGAAGGCTGGCAAATATGACAGTGATCCAGTGGTGGTCTTGTGCATTTCTGAAATGCATGTAGAAGCTTGGCAGATCTTCTGGACATCACAAATGAAACTGTAAAACTACGTTAAGCAACAATCACATAGAAATATTTACTTAGAATAAACTGAATAACATTCTCTGATCTCAGAGCTCCGCTCTCAGTGGTCAGCTGTTCATCTGAACCCTAGATATGTTTCCTCCATTATACAATCTCAAATACCTAGTTGTGCAAAGACCTTATATTTAAACACTTAAAATTAGGTGTGATTTTTTTAACCCACTTGTCTTGATAGACATGCAGTTTTTTCTCATGTGTTTTGAAACTTCTGTGTTCACACCCTTCCCTCTCAAAACATATTGAACTACAGCTCTGTAGTTAACAATATCACTGTAATTTTAAATATTCACATTTTTATTCCATTTCTTATTTGAAAAATAAAAGAAAAAGAGAAGAAACAAAAGCAATTTTTCACATACTGTTAACACACAAAATTTTTTTTGCCATAAAACTTAATTTCTAATTTGTCCTTCTGTAGCCTATAGATGGTGTTGATTTTTCTTATATATTTTTCAGTTAGTGGAATAGAATTAGATAATATACTCTCAACATCAAACCTGTACAGTCATACAGATTATTCAAATCCTACACTATCTAAAATGTATTGACCTGAAAAATAGTTATTAGAATCATAGAATCATAAAATAGTTAGGCTTTGAAAGGACCTTAAGATCACCAAGTTCTAACCCCCCTGGCATGGGCAGGGACACCTCACACTAAACCATGTCACCCAAGGCTTCGTCCAACCTGGTCTTGAACACCGCCAGGGATGGAGCACTCACAACCTCCCTCAGCAGCTCATTCCTGTGTCTCACCACCCTAACAGTAAAGAATTTCTTCCTTATATCCAATCTAAATCTCACCTGTTTAAGTTTTAACCCATTACTCCTTGCTCTGTTGCTACAGTCCCTAATGAAGAGTCCCTCCCCAGCATTCCTATAGCCCCTTTCAGATACTGGAAGGCTGCTATGAGGTCTCCGCACAGCATTCTCTTCTCCAGGCTGAACAGTCCCAACTTTCTCAGCCAGCCTGTCATCTCATGGAAGGTGCTGCAGTCCCCTGATCATCTTCGTGGCGCTCCTCTGGACTTGTTCCAACAGTTCCATGTCCTTTTTATGTTGAGGACACCAGAACTGCACACAATACTCCAGGTGAGGTCTCATGCACTATGCACTCTGTCTGCATACGCACATAGCTGCCACCCAGCCATGCTCTGAATGATAGCAAGGCACGAGATTGATATATGTTTTATTCAGAATACGAATCATAGTAAACATAGTTGTAAGTCCCATGAATCTGTAGTTTATAATTAAGATCAACTTTCAAATGGACAGTTAATGTGGAAAAGAAAATCTTTTAATTCCAAAATTTACAAAAGTTTGGTTACAAAATATTTTCAGACTTCTGTACATATGATAACACCTTGCCTGGTCTGGTTTTCTGATTATTTTGCTGTCAACAGTCTCATCTCAAATGTGTGCCTGTCATCATCACCAACAGCCTCATCTTCAAATGTGCCTCTCATGATGCTATAGCACTGTCTTGAAATAGCCCCTCAAAATCATACTCTTTCTTTATTACTGTTTTCAACACTGTGGTGAGCGATTAAAAATGAATGTTGCAGTATGAAAGTCAGGTATACTTCAGGATTTAATTTACTTGAGTGGATAAAAATATGTTATGCTACACACATATGTAACATAAACCATACTCCATTTATAAAAATGTTATCCATCTCTTTCTTGTTTTCTTATTTAACCTATGAGTTTTCTGAGGGATTGTGTCTGACATGTTGGTGGCAGCTGTCAAAATACAAATAATAAAAGATATCACAGTGGAGTTAGTAATTAGTGTTGTTTTGAAGCAGGGAATGTAGGAGGAAAGAAAATGGTCCAAACAAAGAAACCACATTTGTCCTTTTTCCCTGGGATTTTTCAACCTTTTTCTGTTTCAGACATCAGAAGAATAAGTGATTCTAAAATACTCAGTTCTCATACACAGTATATCACTTGCGTGTGAAAGCTAGAGGGGTTCACAGTCAGCTCTAGCAAGATGGTCACTGCTGATTTGCCTGATGCTAGCTGAATTACAAACTTACGCTTTCATGCCAGTGTGTATCTTCTGACAAAAGTCTGCATTTTATTGGAATACTGTTGCAGAGCAAATTAAGGTGCCAAGGGCTGATTGCCTAAGGTATAATGACCCTCAGCATCAGTGCTTGTATTGATTTAAATCTAATACAGTTCTTTCCATGTGACAAGAAAAAGATTCCTCAATATTCAGTGTTTTAAAATCCCTGTCTGTTCTGTGAGGATTTTTAATAGGTGACTTTAACTGAAGTTTATGGGTTCAGGACAAATTAACCAGGTCCTAAGTTAGGCTTGCAGATGCAGTAATACAGTGTGCATGAGAGAAGAGTTAGAATCCCTCCCTTTCACTGCAACCTGCAATTACTTTGCTGATGAGTTCAGAAAACTTACCAAGTGATTAACAGAAAAGAAGTGTGCTTCTCTTTTTTTTTGTGGAAGATAATAGTGTGCCTCTGTTTTTTTGTGGAAGATACTCCATCCCTTATGTTATTTTTTTTTAATGGGTTGATTATGTTGATGGACTGACACCAAGGAGTGGAGCTTATTAATGAATGTATCCTAGGTGTAAAATGAATGATCCACTATGACTCCTCAGTTTCAAGCTTTTCTCAAAATTAATTAATTGGAGGATTCATGTAATTAGTTAATTGTTGTTGTTGCTTTGATGCTTATCTTAAAGTGAAATGAAAAGTGTTTTCACCAGCAGCACAAAAGAATTCTAGCATCACACTGTGGCCCAAGGGATGCCCAAGACAAGGTATTGCAGTAGTTGGGAAAGATGGATAGGAATTTGTACAGCCAAGAGCAGAGCTTTCTGTGTCATGGTGATAATGACTCAGACTTGATCACCGAAAGGCCCTCTACTTCTATTTATAAATGGCAGTCTGCCCAAACATTTTCAAGATTTGTTTCAGTTTGAGTTTGTGCTCACTTTTTAGCATTCTCCTTGTAGATTTTTCCACTGCTCTGTGAAGTCTGTGAGGTCTGAGGATCAGGGTCTCAGAGTCTTGTGCGTAGTTGTTGACCGCTTCCTATGTAACTGCTAGGTAACAGACCTGTAGGCAGCACAGCTTGCAAGAGAAGATGTTGACTCAAGCTTCTGATCTTCTGTTTGTCTAAGCCAGTGCCTCTTTGATGAGCTGTATTTCTACTTTCTTCACACTTCATGCATTCCTAGTGATTCCCTTTCCTCTAAATAGCAGCCAAGGTTTCCTAATTATTATTATTCATTATGCATCTGTCTTTTTAGGACTCTTTGGATTATATGCCTAAACCAGTCAGAATTAAGAAACATATAAGTACTGACAAATCCATTCTCTTATTATACTCTTATTTTTAATTTGGAAAAACTCTGAAACCTAAGTACTGTTAATCCATACATCCATTTTCCCTCTAGTCCACATATTTTTTATTAACAAGAGTTCTTTTAGCAAGTTTTTGGTTATCTATAATTGCTGAAAAGGCCCTTTGGGACAAACTGTGTCAAGTAAATACCAGAAATATGTAGGGTTGTGTAATGCATTAGATGTCATTAAATGCTCAAATTAGATCCCTAGTGAGCAGATGTCCAATCATTACTACTCGTAATATGTAGCAACTGTTTTAGCTCTAAAAATGTAATTTCTGTAGCGGCCACTGTCATTAATTTGCTTAGACCATTTCTCAGTACACGTAGGAATTTGTTGGAGGGGCAGTAATTAGTGGGATATTTTTTGAGTTTAATTCCTCTTTTTAAGGATAGTTTTAAGTTTTATTTCAGTGGTTTCGGCGAGTCTGATTAGCTCTTGGCAATTGAAAGAAATTAAAAGAGGAAATCTTGAACTGGGAAGAAGAAATGCCTGTATTCTTCGTGGTCCTCATTTCTGCTGGAGCAATTCTACAGATGAATGTCTATCCCTTACACCAAAAGAGAGAATCAAAGAAATAAAAATTCCAAAACTTCAAGACGAGAATGTCGGGAGCTGCCTGGAAAAGGGAAATATCTTTAGACAAAAATAATTTCCAGCTGCTAAGACTTATTTCTAAAGAGTGGGAAAAAAAGGACAGAGAAAAAATGTTATATTTAAGAACACTTAGAGGAGATAGGACTTTATCCTTCAAAACTCCTATGGAGGCCCCCTATATGCTAAGCTACAGAGAATTTAATCTATCTCTGAAAGATGAAAGGCTGAGGTGAGCCTGCCAGAATTAAATCTCTGCTTCCAGGGAGTCTAGATTTTTTCCTGCCTTAGTAATTAGCTCTCAAAGCTACTTTCTCTGGCTATAGATCCCTCTAAATCATAGCTTTAAAGAATTGTACACAAACTGACTGAGCCTTTGTTATTTCAGTGCAGGTACCAAGAGGATTGTGAGTCAGATATTTGAGAAAAACACAGACTCCTCTTGGTTGGTTTCTTCTTACTCAGTCCTTTTTCATTTAGGATACTTGCGGCATGAATAAATAATACAGCTTTGAGTTTACAGCTCAATTTCTGGTGTAAGGATCCCAGAATGTAGGGATATATATTTCTTACATACCAGATTTGGAAAGTTGTCTGCAGACTAAGCCAAAGAGATTTCTTGCCTTATCTATGTATTTATGCATGTATGCATTTCTGGTTTTTTATTTGTTACATTTGCACTCATGACTAAAAGTTTAAAAGCAGCAAAATTCTGTTGTACCACTTTTGTGAGGCTTAAATAAGCATATAATGGAAATAGAGAAAGATTGGTGACTGCTTTTGGTCTCTTAGTAACTGAGTAGTTAAAAAAAGTCTGGACTTTGTATTCAGAGATTTATATATAAAAATAGTATGGTAGTCTGGTTTGGTTTTTAATGCAATAGTATTGTATATCATTAATACAAATGAAAACTTTTTTCTTGACATTTATGATGAAATGTAACAACACTTTTTAATTTTAGTGATAGTCTATGCATTCTGTCATCACAAACTGACTTTTTAAGTTAAACATATATCAGATGTATAAAATACTTTTGCATCCGCTTTTAAAATTATATTTATTTTTTCATTTACTGAAATTTTCATATAGCATGATATAAATAACCTAAATAGTGGCTTGTTGCTCTAGGAGTTAATAATGTCTGCGAGCTATCTATTTACATCAATTTTCAGAAGAATATCAAAGATTTTTGACATAAAAGCAGTTAGAGTAAGTGGGACTTCAGTATTTTGGTTCCAGCTTTTTCCAGTGGTTTGGTTATTATTCAACTATACATGCAGATTTTTACATTTCAACACTTCTGTGATTGTTGTCATGGATGGAAAATGAGTGGTAAATAATAGGCAAATCTTTACTTTCATGAATTAAATATAAACATATATATAAGAAAATCACGGAAAGTACAAACTGATTAATATCATGTTTTTATAAGGTATGTAATGGCACCATCTTTGTGAATGTTGTGCAAAGGAATAATTAGGTTGTAGGGTTTTGGAAGATTCTAACATAGGTTAAACTTTCAACAAAAAATTTTATTTATTTATTTTTTTATATATATATATATATACTAAAATAACCTTTTTCTGAAAGATTCCTGCCTCAGAATACCCAATTTACTAAATGCTGGTAATGGCTGTAAACTCAGTTCTGCTGATTGAGAATTGGGTCAGAGAGGAGCAGCACATGATTTCTGAGCTTTGTGCTAGTGGAAGAGACATGAACCCAAGATTTTTCTGCCCTATTTACAGGGAGCTGGGTAGCAGCAGCAAGAGTATTGCATGGGGAAAAGCTGTGCATTACTTCATTTCTCACCTCTATTCAGATGTATGAAAAGCAGGGTGGTTGGGATAGCCCATCTTATCTATTTTTCATCAGAAAATCCCAAACACAATCAGTCCTTTCATGTGTGCAAATATATCTCTTAGAAAAAACGTGGGAGTCTGACTGACAGTGACTGAATGGGCTTACATGAATGTTTCACAAATGTAAAAGATCAAGGAAGCAGAACACTGATATGATACTGTTAATCTCAGAATAGTAAAGGTAACTTTTATCTGCAACTTCTGATAATGACTGGATAGTAAGAATGGATAAACTGTGGGAGACTGCCAGCTCAGATCGAATCTCAATAGGCAAGGGCTTGAGAATACAGCAAGCATAGCCCTCTTATCCACTGGTGCAGAAGCCTCTAACACGGTTTCTGTGGCTATGCTTAGTCGTGGGCAGGAGTGGATATGGTCTAAGCTTCAATATGACTTTAAAGGAGTTTAATTGTCCAGGAAGAAATTCTACAAAATCAACATGATGGACATATGATCTGTTCAAATCATGAATTCCTAGAATCATGAGCAAGAGACTCAGTTAGAACAAGCTGGCAGGTAATACAAGGGATAAGGGTGCTGTAGCATAAAAATAACAACACATGGAAGCACAGGTGTCTAATGCCAACATGGTTTCTTTATTCTAACAATTGAAAAGTAAATTCTAGTGTAATGTTCTTCAAAAGCTACTAGAAAAAAGTCTTTAGCAACAGTACTATGCTCAGGGTCCTTCCTGATCTCTACAGTCAGGATTGTTTAAATGGGTTGTCTAGAGACTTATGAATTTGGATCAAAATGCACACTCTTACCTAGTAATCAATAGGATTTGCAAACACAAAGCACTTCTTGTTTTATAGCGGACATGCTGATTGCTTGCTGGATGTTGTTCTCCATCACTCTTAGTGTTGTTCTTCCCAGCAATATTGAAATATCTTTTGGATATGAGTTAATCACTTATCACATATGCAAAGAAACACATCCAGTATTGTATTCTGTTGTGGAAGGGGTTTTCTGAAGCATTCACACTGCTAAGAGAGGATCAAAAGTGTTGAGGCAAGTCTGTGGGTGTTCTTTGTTCCTGTGGGAATGAGTTTCTCATGTTCTGGCTAATTTCTAGGAGAACTTTCTCTACTTCCCGTGTAATCAGTATCCCCACAGAAATTCCTCTTTACTCTGGCATTGATAGTTAAACTTTTCGATCACCACTTTTTCTGCAGAGAGCATGCACCTTG
>JBCJKH010066778.1:0-12848 GCA_039877255.1 Loriculus beryllinus | reverse complement strand
AAAATGCATTGTCAAAAAGCCTCCTTACCAAAAGTACACATTGCATAGCACTCTTTAAAAATTATCACCTAATGGAGAGTGTTTGACCATCTCAGTGTTGTTCCACAAGACTGCCCCTGAGGGTTGCCCCCATAATAAATAAAGGAGCACACCAAGGGCACTTCTGGGGACATCAGGACATGCTTGAAACACTCTCCAAATAGTTACACTTTATGTCATGTTTGCTCTTGTGTGCAACAACTATCCCAAAGCACCTGCAACATACCTGCTACAGCCGTTTGGCACACATCATCCATGCTAAAGCTTGCTAATGGTTGGTTTTGGACTCAGTACCTCACCAGTAATATGGATGTTTATAATTCCTACTAGACTTGCAAAGTGGTCGGATCATAGCATCTTTCAGATGTGAGGTGACCAACAGCAGGCCTTTAATTTCTGGATGTGAAGAGACTTTGCATAGCTTCACATCAAGAGCTACAACAAGCTGTCAACAAGGACAAACTCATTTCCAAGTCATAGCCTACTTCAAAAGTGGGTGGAAGCTCAGGAAGGTGGCCACATACTCCCTACAGATGGGCTGTAGGACTGTGTAGTTCAGTGAGGGAAATTCCTCTAAGGCAATTTGGTATCGCTGTCCTGGAGCTGGTTTAACCACCTGCATCCCGAACACAACTACTGCCTTTCAGAAATACAGCATACATAATTGTGCTGGGAGTTGCTGCTGGAACAAATTCCCATCAAAATGCATCTTCTCATTTCAGAGGCCCCACAACGTTACCCTTCAGGATACACTCCCAAATCAGAAACAAGGCATCCATATGATCGCATAATGAGTATTTGCTTAAATAACTCAAAACTACACTAAGGTTCAGAAATGCACTGATTTTGAGCATTCCTGTGGTTTTACTTGACAGTTTGACCATTCCAGGAAAAGCTAGTTTCCTGGCCTTTATCACAGCAGTACAGTCAGTAGCGAAGATGGATAGTTTCACCTTCCTGCTTTACGCAGCAGCCCTGCAGTACGGACAATTTTGTACCATGCTCGGGAAGTACGACTATCAGAGGCAAACAGCACACCAATACGCTGCTGCCACTAGATGGCAAAAAGCGCACATGGAAAATATCTAATACGTCTCAGAGGATGACTACTGGCCTCTTTACTCAGGGCAGGAGTTCATTCCTTTATCGGGCATAAATAGGCAGGAAGGCGACCAGGCAGCACAAAAGCCCTGTCCAGGCATGCACTGTGCCTTTGGAATAGGTGCACTGCGTCCCAATGCTGCCAAATTATCCACCTCCCTCTGCATCGAATTGTGTTGTAACGCTAGCTGCCAAGAACAAAAAAGAAAGGCTGCGCCTGGAGCCCCGACAGGAGGCACGGGGAAGCTTTGAAGACAGAGCCCGGTAAAGCAGAAGTCTGGCTGCAAGAGACTGTGAAACTCTGAGAGAACACAAAAGAACGGAGCAGCGGGAAATCCTGTGCAGAACAATTCTGCAAGACTCCTTGTTGTCTTGTGCAGTGATTACAGGACACAGAATGTAAGGCAGAGACTTAACTGACACAAAATCACCTCACCCACCCACCCCAGGCCAGAGGACAGACTGCACTGGGAAAACACTAGCAACAAACACTAATTACCACAGTGACGGTGTCAAAAAACTGAGTGTTTAGATCACTAAAAGAATCACTGTCAGAGATATTAATAAAAGTAATTTTAATATGAATTTAGAAATGTGTGACTCAACAGAATTCAATGGCAAGGTTCTCTCTATTACATACAAAAAGAGATTGTGTCTGAATTGGTAATGATTTATACATTATTGGATTAAAGTGATTTATACAGAGTTGAATTGAAATGCGCACAGAAACGGAAGGTACAAAGGAACAAGGCGTCTGCCTTGTTGAGTCATGAGGCTCAGACTAGACCCCCTTGCTTCCTAAACTCCTGATGGAGCCTAGGTGCAGTGGAGCTAGTCCTAGTCTCAGACTGGTACAACAGTTTATGTCTAATGGAATTTAAAAGGAAATCGAGATAGCGGGATTAAAGGTGAAAAGGGTAAGGGAAATGCTCCCATTGAGTCACGAGGATCAGACTGAACCCTGGCACAGAAGGTTGTGTGAATGTGCTTATCTGTTGTTAGTTGGAGGTGCTTCTTGTCAAGCTGATTTGTATGCTACATGTTTGTTTATAGGATTGTTGCCTTCTGCTTGTTAGGTTGCCCATCTGTATAGGTTTTCCTCTAGAGAGAAGGGGGACAGGGAAGGAACGAGGCAAGAGTGTTTTTGTTCAGGAGTGCAATTTTACCTGCAGATGGCCATTCAGCTTGTGAAAATCCAATTGCAAAAGCAGTAGGTTTATCTTGAGTAGTTGCTCATACTTTTGTAGTTGGGAAGCAACAGATGACACTCCAACTCCAAGCACAGCAGCTACATCAACCCCAGCAGCAAGTACAGCAGCTACTCAAACTCCAGCCACGGCAGACAGCGCAGCTACTCCAGCTCCAAGCACAGCAGCTACACCAACCCCAGTGACAAGTACAGCAGCACCATTTGAGAGTTCTGAAGGTTTTGAATGGCCTTTGGGTACCCTTGGGACCTGCCTGCTGATTGTGATGGGAGATCACCATGTTGGCACACACACAGAGTGTGTTTTTACCCGTGACCATTTTGTCTGCTCTCGAAAGTTAAGCAGAGTCGTGTTTGGATCTTGTCTAGGGTTAGACGATGACATAGGAGGACCAAGATATTTTCCCCTAGACTGGACAGTCATGAGTGGCAGGGTATGTGGGACAGTATGGGCGAGTACCTCATCCACTGGGCCCCTCCACTGCTTTGGAAACGCTGGAGATGGAAAGCAGTTGTATGGAGTCCCCAGCGACAAGTTGCAGAAACTGCTGAAGGGGAGGGTGAATTATTTTGAGCCTGGTTGGCCCATGACAATTCAGGACATCAGAGCAGAGATGCAACATACAGGTGGACTCATGACTGAGGGGTGGACTTAGCAATGGACACTATTGCCTATGTTATTCACGAGTCAGAACACTGCACACAGCCTCTCCTGCTTTGAAAGACTGTTACAAGAGATGGAGCCCGATATCATGGACCAAATGGACTCAGCAGCTTTATAGGGATTGGTCCATGCACTAAGGAATGATCTCTCTCTCTCTGTGGATATATATATATGTATACATATTGTGGGAAGCGAAGGTGATAAGATTTCTATGAAAAAGAATTTGGGAATGAGCTCTGAGGCCTTGGTGCTTGACAAGCCCTGGGGCAATGAGTTGGAACTTTGAAGGACAGGGAAGGTGAACAAAGCAAGCCTTGGGAGGAGGGGCCAAGATGTAGCTGTGGCAAGAATCAAAGTTGGAGGCTTGAGGATGTGGGGGTTGTGAGAGGGTCTGCAATACTGTGATTTGGACTATTTACCTGGAGAGTTTTACATGGGCAAGTGAGATCAAATGTTGTATGTATGTACCTAGACAAGGGGACAAGAGGACAAAAAGGGCTTGGTGATAATAAACGAAGATTTGAGTCTCTGCATTAACTTGAGTCCATGTCGTGATATGCCGCAATATATGAGTGATGGTATATTGACAATGTGGGATCTGAGCATGATGTCAATGGTACGCAATAAGGAGTGGATACTGTCCTGGGTTCAGCAGTAGCAGTCATTTTTCTCCTTCTTAGTAGCGGGTGCAGTGCTGTGTTTTTTAATTTCGGCCTGGGAATAACACTGATAACACCGATGTTTCTAATTACTGCTCAGTAATGTTTACTCTGACCAGGGACTTTGTGAGTCTCATGCTCTGGCAGGGAGGAGGGGAAGCTGGGAGGAAGCAGAGACAGGACACCTGACCCAAACTAAACAAAGAGCTATTCCATACCACAGCACGTCATGCCCAGTATATAAACTGGGAGCAGTTACCCGGAAGGGCTAGATCACTGCTCAGGTCGGGCTGGGTATCGGTCAGCGGGTGGTGAGTGGTTGTATTCTCTTCCCTTGTTATTTCCCTTATCATTATTATTATTGGTGGTAGCAGCAGTGGTTTGTGTTATACCTTAGTTACTGGACTGTTCTTATCTCAAACCCTGGGATTTATATTCTCTTGATTCTCCTCCCCATCTCTCCAGGAGCAGGGGGGGAAGCGGGAGAGGGAAGGAAGAAGTGAGTGAAGTGAGTAAACGACTGATGGGTTCTCAGTTACCAACTGAGCTTAAAACACAAGAGAAGATGAGATGGAATTCCACCTATCTGTTATCTCAGAGATGGAGGGGAGGAGTTAAGATTCCAATATCAATTGCCTGGGAGAAGAGCTGAAATGGGACTCCACCTTCCATTGCCTGAGGGATGAGTGGAATAGAGCTGACGTAAGACTCTTCCATCCATTATCTGGAGGAATGATGTGAGGAATCCCTGCCCATTATCCCATGAATTGCTGCAGGCAGGTGGAGTTGAAGAGCTGGCTGCAAGAGTGGGGAAGCTGGTCCACCAGGAACATGTAAGACCTGACATGAAGAACAGAGGTACTCCCCCAGCTCATTATAGAAGGAGGAAAAGGTAATCACAAAAAGGTAAAATAGTCAAATGAATCACATCTGGAATCCAGAAATTGGCTCATATTCCTGTCCAAACCTGGAAAGGATGGGAGTTTGACCCTTTTTCCCGGCTTCTGGAAGGCTCATGGGTTAAGCAAATTTGATTTTGTTTATGTGGCTTTGCTATGTGTTTAGTTTTACCTTGTATTATTCCTTGTCTTGTTCAATTAATTTGGAGTGTTGTAATAAACATGCAGTTTGTAATTACTGCCTCTCCCGAAGGAACTAAACAAATCAGATTAACACATCCAAAAAGTACTAGACCTCGTTTACGTCTTAATTTCACTTTTGGGATCATGAATGAAATAGGGTCCAGCACTGGACTTTTCTCCAACTGGGCCCTGACCCCCTGACGGAGCCTCTGCTCAGCTATGTGTATTGCTCAAGTCCAGATTCACTCATGATCTTCAATCTGGGCTGTGAAACACTTTCATAAATGGAATGAAGAGATCACCAGTATTTAAAAAAATGAAGATTATGGGTATTATGCTCTTCCTAGCAGGGGCTGTGGGGAAGAGATGGAAAGAGTTACAGAGAGAGTACTGTCAGAAGTCTGTTTTTCAGCTGAGTGGAAATAGAGTGGCTGTGGTAGGCAGGACTGATTCCCCATGAGATTAAATGGATTTACAGCCTCTCCTCCTGTGTGCTACAAGAAGCCTATTTGAACCATCTGCAATGGAGTTTTAAATAAATACCAATTTTTTAATGGAAATTTCACACTATTTTCTGCTCTGCTGTATTGACATGCTGACAGCCAACACACGGGAACACTTGCCTGGAAAAATTGAATGTGTGCCTGCAGCATGGCACAGGCAGTTTGCACTAGATTCTCTTCAGAAGTCCCTTCCAACTCAAGTAGTCTACTCTAGTGTTTTCTTCTTCCTACCTCCTCCTTTCCCTAGCAGTTCATGGTGAGGAAATCTCTGACATTTCTTCCCAGCCTTGCACCAGCAGAAGGCATTGGGTACCCATAAACATTTCCCAGTCGAGGCATTGACTCTGTCACCGTCTGGGAAGGAGGTGTGTACCTTCTGATGAGGTAAGACCTGTGGATCGTCTCGAGGTGGTTTGACCATCGGATCTGCTTTGCAAAACACCGATGTGGAATGTATTCTTTGGAAGTCTTGTGCGTTCATCCAGTTGAGCTGGGTTTCCATGTCTGACACTAGCAAGGCTCGAAGCCTCAGTCTGAAGCAAGACATGCTCCTCAACCAAATGGCTGCAAATCTTTTTGAGGTGAGCAATACCTGTTCAGTTCCTTATGAATTTGGGTTTATTTCCCCATGCTCATTTCCAGAAACACCTGAGCTGTTTCCCTTGGAAAAGCATGCTGAAACACAATAACCTTAGAACAACACCAGAGGGTAAATGAACCTCAGTTTTCAGATTTAAGAAAACTTTATTATTCTTATTTCTTTTTTTAATTTTCTTTTCCAGTTTGTTCAGTATGAACTAATCTAGTGAAATTCATCTTCACAAAACTTTCTCCTTTTATCAAAAGTTGGCATTACCTTTAATTCACTTTGAAGCTTGGATTTCTAGGGCAGTGAGTTTTAGCAAGAGCCCTGCCTGAACTTGTGAGGACTGCTTATTGACCTCTCTGTACAATATAATAGCGTTGGCTTTCTTTGTTGCTTAATTGTGTGGTGCATGGTATATTCCCAGAATGCCTTTTCTAAAGAGGAGACTCAATCTGTATTTGCATCAAAAGCCTTTATTCGTTAGTTAAAAAAATTGCACATCCTTTTGCAGTAAAAGATCTCGAAGCATTCCTAAGGTGGCTAATACTGTTTCATATTTCTGTGTTTGTAATCTTACAGGTGAGGAACAGAAGGCCAGATAGTTGAATCTACCATCGACCCATAGTGGCACAGTTCCAACACATCGTACTTTCAGCCTGAGGATATCTTTTCTTTAAGTGTGCTTCCTATGGCTTCTGCAACACAGAAATAATGCCATAGTCATTAGGGCTGATTAATTTATTTGCTAAAAGCAGAGTAGCACTGTTGCAACTCAGCAGTTCATGCACTTGTAGCTGGAACTACTTTTCAAAATCATTCTCTGATGTTTGGCTGTTCTGTTGAAGTTACTTTCCAACAGAGCAACAGCTTTTCCAGTGTAAAGAACAAAATGGGCTTTCTGTGCAAAGAGCTGTGGATTGCCTTTCAAGCACCAGTTTTTTGTTCTTGTTGTTACTAAACAAAGATGCAGCTGTCATTAAGATCCAAAAACCCGCATTCACAAGTAAAAGGCCTAGGGTTTGGTTATAGGTTTTTTGTTTGTTTGTTTTGCTTGCTTGCTTGGTTTTAATTTTGGTTTTGAAACAAAAATGTGTTTGTATTTGCCCAGAGTTCATCTGTTACTTAAAAATCCAGGAATGACCAGCGATATGCCCTCACATGCACTACTTTGCTCATCAGGGCCACCTTTTCTGTATAGGTATTTTGCTGGAGTCATACGATGAGGATTCTGCTATGGGTAGTGGAAATGCTTTGAAGTATTGAGAAAATGCCTCACGACTAGATGCTGAATGAGTGATATGTAAAACATTTTGAAATAGTGTCTGATGCAGAAGATATCATCTAGGAATATTCCTTCTGACACACAGGCAGTGATACACTGGAAAAAAAGAGAAAGGTGGAAAATTGAAGCTGTCAGAAGTGAATATTTAACTGCAGATAATGTATTAGAAGGATCAAAATTGGACTGTACAGCTATATTGATAACTAAAGTATGGAAATGTCATGGAAATAGTCTAGATGTTCAATGATAATGAATAGCCTTGATATAATGGGCAAGAACCATATGTTAGAAATAAATCTTATTTCTGAGGATGCTTTGTAATAAAATAAACCTCTCCTTTTAGATTACCTTTATAGATAATTTCCCTGGAAGCATGTGATTTTATAGTGCTTACAAGGCTTCCTATAGTGAGCTTCAGGGTAGTGAAAGCTGTCAAGTAATTTGTGTTTGACAGGAAGGACTTCTGATTTGATTTCCGTGGTGCTGAAGTGGAATATGTAGTTCTGACAGGAAAAGAATGTGGCAGAGATGGATTGGTTTTTTGTGCTTTGGTTTGTTTGGTTTGGGGTTGTTTGGTTTTATTTGGGGTTTTTTGTTTATTTTTGTTTGTTTGTTGGGTTTTTTTCTAATTAGCTTTAGTCTTTAGGACTGATTTGGCAGTGTGTGTACCTATGTGGTGTAGGCTCATCATGTAATTCGTACTAATGGAGTCCTTACATATTATTAATTGAACATTAGTTTAAGATCACTGGGTATGAAAGCCTAAATGAGTGCAAAATAGATGAAAGTTATAACAAATGGGAATAATGTAATTTTAATACACTTTAATAATCACCTTGACATGGGGCTGATAGCTTTTAAGTGTGCTTGAAAAGTTGCTAAAGATTCTAAACTTTTTGCTTTGTGTGCAGCTTATAAATGATCTGGGATCCGTCACCCCAAGCAAAGAGTTGTTTTTCTTTAGGATTGTAATGTATAGTGGAATGGCTACCCTGACGCTTTGGAAAATGCAATACTGGGATTTCATAAGTATTTACAGCATCCAAAACATCATAAACACATTGTATGCGAGAGGTGCCTCCACTTGGAGAGTTGTAGATAACATAGAGTATGTTGCATGTCACAAAAGCTGCTTCAGCATCCTTGCTACTGCAGGATGTGTCCCAGGTATGCTCTACTGTCATGGTTATGTGGTTGATCTTAGTGATTACAATGTTTCCTTCAGTCTCCGGTTCTGCATGTATTGCCCAGAGCCCTTGCTCATCAATGGCAAGATCTATTTTTGTAGGTGGAGAAAGCTGATAAGCAGGAATTCTTCCAGCCCCTGGCAATAGCATTTGGTCAGTTATGTTTCTTTTCTGGATATTGAATTTAATTATCTCATTTAAGGAGCCGTATCTGTGATAGAACAGGAAACCCTGATATATGATGTGGCCAGTTCCTTGCCAGGGAAATGGCAAGGTGACTTTGCGAGCTTTTAGCATATAATTGCTTTCCATGAATGTCATGATATTTGCAAATTCAAAAATAACGTTATTTACAGAACCATTTAATAAATAGATCTTTGCATGCTTTTTGCCAGGATCTTTCATCCAAGAGCCATGCTTATCTCCAGTCTTCTTAAATATCTTTAGGGACTTAATACCTGCAAGCATGTGGTCACAACCTGCAAAGAAACACCCAAATACAACAAAACAAATAATTAGAATATCCTTTCTTTGAATTACTTAGTTTCCTTTTAATCCTACTATAAGATGCATGTTAATATAACAGTAAAGGTCTCAGCAGCATGGCTATGATAAGTAGTGTTGAAGCTAATTTTACGTAATATATTCAGCATCTCCTCCTAAGGAACCTGCATATCTTCATTACATTAGTGTATTCTTTTCTACTCTATTCGACCAGTGTTATCCAAAAAAGATTCTATTTGCGTATCTGAAAAGTGAGCAAGAGCATAGTCAGTGATTCTATAATTATTCCTGTCAGATCTTACAGGGCTTTAATTTTTACTTCAGAGAAGTTACTTCTGCTTTGAATCAACACAGTAAAATAATCAAACTTATTTCTTATTGAAGGCATACTAATTAAAATCCATTTTCCTGGTATGCCATGTGTAGAGGTTTTTAGTTTCAGGAATTCTCTTATTGTCTGTTAGTCTCTTTTATTATTTTTTTAATAATAAGTCAAATAAAAATAGGTCATTATAAGAGAAAGTCAAAGCATTCGGTAATCTTACCATTCCCCTTCCCAAAACCTGCAAAACAGAGGAACTAGAACAAATATATATATATCACAATTAATTGTGAATGCCTATACATTAAGGTGGGCTTTAAATGGAGTGTGTTTTCAACTCTTATGCTACAAGCATGGCCTGTAGATTTATGTAATTGTTTAGCTCACTATAGGCACAAAATTGGCAGCATCAGAGAGTAAGCCATAGTTTTGGCTTCATTACATTTTGTATGCACTTTCAACAGATGTTTGAGACCTAAAACCACCACATTTGTCAACAACTTGGGCGTCCAGATGCCAAGATCTTTATCCAGTATCATCCTTTTCAGGAAAAATTCTACTGCAAAGCATATTAACAAACTCGTTTACCAAAGGCACTCATAAATTACAAGAGACACTATTTGAAGTTTAAAGAATTGCCTTTAGTGAAGTGCATCCATTTTAGTAAACAGAACATAGCCCTGAGGCAGAAAGTTCTGGCAGTAGATGAAATAAGGAAAGGAGAACCAGCCTTGCTGTTTGGCCTGATATGAACCTATTGAAGTCAGTGGCAAGATTCCAGTTGTCTGTAGAGAGCAACCTTTATGTCTTTTGAGTGTACTGATACTCTCTAACCAAAGCATTTAGATATGCTGCTACAGCACGGATTTTTTTCTTGAGTTCTCACTCTAGATGCACCTTCCTTGAGCAAGCTTTCCAAAAGCTAATATTTATTGATTAGATAGATTATAAAAACTTAAAAAACCTGCTGAATCCAAATACCTAGCCAACCTTAGCACTATCTTCCTCTGCAGGAGAGATAACATGATTGCCAGCTGAAATCTATGAATAATATCTCTCTTTCTGAGAGAAGATTTTTCACTCTCTGGCTTTCATAACAGCTTGGAGGAAGACTGAGAAATAGAGGCATTTACAGGGGAAAAAAGTTTACTAGTTTTTTTCCACATTCTCCACAATAGTATCTTCATAGCTCACTGTTTCTTATCATACCCCAAAATGCACAGATCATTTCCCATGTCCCACCAAAGCAGGATAAGGTGTCAACTACTGCACGTAAAAACACTGATTCTACTTGATTGTTATTTTCAAGTCTGTGTAAACTTGAACCAAAACCAAAGTTGGACTTAAACCACATTTTTTTGCTAGAGTTTTGGAACAGCTCAGCAAAAATAATTGTAACTTCTGGCTAATATATGATAACATAGAAGCAGAGCTGCTATTTGCTAGGTCTTGCTAGTTTTATTAAGTGAGGTGAAATCTGCACAGGGACTAGTTTTACCATCGGCATCAATGAGACAAGCATCGGACTAGTACTGATGAAAGTAAAGTTGCTATGAAATGTTGCAATAAAAGTAATAATTTCCAATAAGGGAAATGAAAAGGAATTTCTTTCCCTCTAAAACTTGTAAAGATAAATTTTTCAAAGTGTCCTTACCACAGTCAGTTTGAGAATCCTACATTTTTTCTGCCTCAAAAAAATGCCTAATGTTCAAAACGTCTATGTGTGGAAAAAGAAATCTTGATATTCAAAGCATTCAACTGTGGTGTAATATTAGATCTTAGAACCAGAATAAGTGATTGCTTCTGTTACCGTCTGCCTTATTAATCTTTTATTATAAGTTATAACTTATTTGTAAAATTAAATCTAATTGTGTTGAAGGTAGTAGAATTGTAGAATTAATGAAGCTAAAGATCTTTCACCCAGCTTTAAAAAAAAGGCAGTTTATATTTCTTACTGTTTATTTTTAATTTCTTCCTACTTTTGAATGAAAAGGAAACAGAGTATTTCAAATATGTCTACAATATATAATTTACATCTATAACCAACTTTCTTAAGGCAAAGATACTTATAAAACCTTTTCTTTAAGGTATAGGTTGTGCATGTATTTTTCATACTAAGTACCTTAACACTTAATTTTCAGATGGGAACTGAGCTTTGCTTGCAGCTAAGCCAGTGTATTCTCATGACAAAAATAAACGGAGGGGAGAGGGAGAGGAAGAATAACAGAGGAGGACAGTAAAATAGACACAGAAATGAATTACGTTCTTTTATTAAGTTGTTGGTTCTCCTTTGAGTTGAGCTTTTGACCCCTGCTCACGCCAATAAACAGACCACCATTAATTTCTCAGTAGAGCTGCAATACTTGGAAATGCACTGGTATTTTTTTTCTGTGGCTTTGCAAGAGTGTACCTTCAGAGGCTTTATAATAACTTTATAATAAAAAGCAGTTTCCAGTGAACCATTTTGATGCGCAGCAGAGTATCTGCCAAGTAAGTGTTTGAACTGTGCTCTCTCCCTTCCCTCTCCCATGCTATTTTTGTAGTGGGTTTTTCTTTTTTTTCTTTTTTTTGTCTATTATTTACACAGGCAAAGCTCCCTGCAATTATCTGTGGTATTCACATAACTTGTGAAAATTTATTATCCCTGTATCAGCATGCATGTACTGGCTCATTCATATCAAAGTTCTGAAAAGCAGACTGTTCTTACTTGCATTAAGCATCAGCTTAAGTTTCTTTTTTGTTTCTGCTTCTTCAAATAGCTGCTGTTTCACCAGGTCTTCATGTACTTCTATACATGTATTAGAAACTGTGACAGATCCAAAATAGTCAATGTCTCTCTGTGCTCGTTCAATTCTTGTTAGCAAATTCTCTACTTCACTTTTAACCTCAGCTTTGTAACTGTTCAGTCGTGCCAGGCGTGACAGTGTCATCTTTGAAAAGTCTCGGAATTCTTCCACATAATCCAGTATGTCTTGGTTGCATTTTTCCAGCCTCTTCTTGAGTTAGAACACAGGAAGAAAATACATGGATAGACATGTATATTCTGATATACAATTATAACATCATTCATGATTACTTTAAAGACTGCACTATTTCTTTCCTTTCCAGTTCCCCTGCCCCCCTATGTATTTCAAACTGATTGTTACTGTTTATCTACATGAAATGGACATATTAGACTAGCATTAACATTCACAACTCTGGTCAAAAAACCCACTTTTTTTTCTTGATGTGGTTACTGACCACCAGATACTTTGTTTTGTTGCCTAAAGCGGGAAAAGTGCTCTGGTGGAAACAGCCAGAGACACTTAAGTGCACATGATCTCTGACTGCTTGCTTTCCAGAAACTTTTCAGGCCTCCTCCTGTACGACCATTGGTGAAGTGGTCACAAATTTTTTTCTGATGGAAATCTAAAATGTGAACATTTCACATAAATACACCTCTTCTGACCAAGAGAGTATCTAATGTGGCTGGTTTTCATTCATTTAAAATGGAAAATTGAAAACCTATAATTGAGAAGGTTGCTGGGTTTTTGTCATTTCTTTTGCTGCATTTAAAAGCAAAACAAACCCAACAACAGATCTTTCTTTATACCTAGGTTCAAATTATCAGTGTTTTTAAAGGTGAGGAAAGTGTTTTTCTGGTGGTAAAGCAGCCGCTTTTGTGAAGATCATAGGTGGCCTGAAAACAGAAGCCCAACTGCCACTTCGGGAA
>JBCJKH010066776.1:0-13354 GCA_039877255.1 Loriculus beryllinus | reverse complement strand
GTCATACCAGAGAGGGACAAATCATGACAATGTGCTGGGGCTTGGCCTATGCTTACAGAGCCCTGTTCAACACTATCCAGAACCTTCAAAGTGAAAAAATAGTCCCTGGATCTGATGGCAAAGAAACAGACTGTGTAGCTACTCCACCTCCAAGCACAGCAGGTAAACCAGCCCGAGTGACAAGTATAGCACCTACCAAAACCCTGACAACAGATACTACAGACACTCCAACCACAGTGATAATCATTGCAGCTAAACCAGAGGACCAACTCGTGCCAATATCAGTTGCCTCTGTATGCAAGGGGAAAAGCAAAAAAAAAGACAAGAAAGATGAACAAACAAGATTGAAGGTTGAAGGAGGTGATCCTGCCCCTCTACTCTGCTCTCATGAGACATGCTAGAACTTCAGTATGAACTGGAGTCAAAGGCAGGCAGGTGGTATGCCACAACTGATATTGCCAATGCATTTTTCTCAATTCCTTTGGCAGCGGAGTGCAGGCCACAGTTTGCTTTTGCTTGGAGGGGTGTCCAGTTCACTTGGAACCGACTGCCCCAGGGGTGGAATCACAGCCCTGCCATCTGCATGGACTGATCCAGACTGAACTGGAACAGGGGCAAGTTCAAGAACACCTGCAATACACTGATGACTTCATTGTGTGGGACAATAAAAGGGGAAGATTTTGGGCTGCTGCACTGTGGCAAGATATTGCTGCCTGTGTGCAGAATCTGGTGGTGAAGGTTCTGTGAAACCTGTGCTGCAATTAAGCAAGCTAAATGATTAAAGCCTATTTGGCATGGAGGACGATGGCTGAAGAACAAATATGGGGAGGCATGGCAGATTGATCATATCACACTCCCACCAACCCACCAAGTCAAACGCCATGTGTTTACCATGGTGGAAGCAACCACCGGATGGCTGGAAACGTATGCTGTGCCCCACCCCACTTCCCGGCATGAAACAGTTTTTGTGGCGACACTGAACCTCAGAGAAAATTGTGTTGCATAATGGGACTCATTTCCGGAACAGCCGTACAGACACTTGGGCCAAAGAGCATGGCACTGAGTGGGTTTATCGCATCCCCTACCATGCACCAGACTCTGGGAAAATTGAACGGTACAATGGGCTGTTAAAAACTACACTGAGAGTAATTGTTGGTGGACTTTAAAACATTGGGATGCACATCTACCAAAAGCCACCTGGTTGATCAACACCAGAGTATCTGCCAACAGGGCTGGATCAGTCCAGTCAGAACTTTTACATGCTGTAGAAGGGGATAAAGTTCCTGTGGTGCACATATAGAAACTGCTGGAGAAGGCAGTCTGCATTATTCCTGCTTTAGGTAAAGGCAAACCCACTCGTGAGATTGCTTTCACTCAGGGACCCGTATAGTCTTTGTGGGTAATGCGGGAAGATGGGGAAGTACAATGTACTAAATTGTATGTTGTTGCCTGCTATGTAGCACTTTTATAGCCCACCAACTAGATGTTTTCAGGTCACCAGTAACTGACCTTGACTTCCCTCTGACCATCATCCCAACAAAGAATTAACTTTGATGAAACCAGATGAGTTCTGCGGTATCATCAGCAGGTAATGATCCAGCACTGCACACAGCCTCTCCTGCTCTGAAAGACTGTTACAAGACATGGAGCCCAACATCATGGACGAGATGGACTCAGCAACTTTATAGGGATTGGTCCATGCACTAAGGAATGATCTCTCTCTCTCTCTCTCTCTCTCTGTGGATGTATATATATAGGTATATATATGAGACAAGAGTGATGGTATATTGAAAATATGTGAGATCTGAGCATGAGGGAGATGATATGGAATAAGGGATGGATACTGTCCTGGGTTCAGCAGTAGCAGTCATTTTTTCTCCTTCTTAGTAACTGGTGCAGTGCTGTGTTTTTGACTCAGCCTGAGAACAACTCTGATAACACTGATATTTTCAGTTGGTGCTCGGTCATGTTTGGTCTGACCAAAGACTTTCTGAGTCTCATGCTCTGACGTGGAGGAGGGGAAGCCAGGAGGAAGCAGAGACAGGACTCCTGACCCAAACTAACCAAAGAGGTTACAGAGGTTACAGTCCAGTAACTAAGGTATAACACAAAACCACTGCTGCTACCACCAATAATAATAACGATAAGGGAAACAACAAACGGAGAGAATACAATTGCTCACTGCCCGACCCGAGCACTGATCTAGCGCTTCCGGGTAACTCCACGCAGTTTATATACTGGGCATGACGTGCTGTGGTATGAAATACCACTTTGGCTAGTTTGGGACAGGTGTCCTGTCTCTGCTTCTTCCCGGCTTCCTGTGACCCTCCTCACTGGCAGAGCATGAGAGATGGTATAATCTTTGACTGGGATAAGCATTACATAGCAACAACTAAACCACTGGTGTGTTAGCATTGTTCTCAGACTAAAACTGACACACAGCACTGCAGCAGCTACTAAGAAGGAGAAAAACAACTGTTGCAGCTGAGCCCGGGGCAGTATCTGAATTTCTGTTGCATTTTCATTCTTTATTGGTATTCTGAAGAGTTTATACACAGCAAGTTAATGCTCAGTGGTAACATTTAGCATCCCGATTTTGTGCCATTGAATCTCATAAACTGAGATTTCTTTTGTAATAAAAATAACCAAAAAAGTACACTTGCTTATCTCAGAAATCTGTTTCTCAATTTGGCTGCTTTAATCTGTCCCTTTTTCACTCTTAATTTATAAATGTTCACATTTTTAAATATTCCACAAGCTTCCACATAATGTATATACTCTTTAAGTGTTTAGATGAAAAGAGATTAGCAATGCTTTTTTTTTTTTTTCTCCCCGTTTCCTTCATTCAATGAATACATCTTGTTGAATCATGTTTTCTTTTCAGTCTATCCTGCTGCTTGTTTGTTATTTTTGGTTGGGGTTTTTTAATGGACACTGAAGAAAATGCAGTAGCTCGTAGTCCTTCCATCAAAACAGTTTCCCTGACTTCAAAAAGCCTTACACAGGCTGATCTGAGACTGGGTTAGATGACCTCTCCTGTTGTCCCTTCCAACCTGAATGACTTCATGATTTGATAATCCTTGTGGGCTTTTTTGTTTCTTGTAGTCTTGAATTCTATAAACTCCTGTGAAGTAAAAATTTAGGAAATAAATACATGATCAACATGTTTGATTCCTATATACGACAGAAAGAGCAAGTTAAAGAATTCTACAACAAAAATATAAAAAGGTCCTCTACTTGATTTGAGGAAATTATATTAATGAATTCATAAATAATCTTCATAACCAGAAAGTGTTAGGAGACAACTTGGCGTAACTACATGGCATACTAGAAAAATATCTGAAGGTATTAAATAACCAAAACCAAACTACAAAGCAGCCATGGAAGAGCAATGCTAACTGATCAGTATGACTGTTTAGAAAGAGAAGTTGAAGATATTGTGAACCTTTTGGGAGGTGCTTCTGCAATGTTGTGATATAAGTGAAAATGATGATTTGGAACTGAACTTACATTGATAGCATCTTTTCTTTATGGAGTGTTCAGCTGGCTCTCAGTCATTCTGTTCTGAAGTACCGACAACCTATTGAAGGACTTGCATAGTAGGACACAGTTTGGCAAAATATGGTCAGGTTACAACTTTTTATTCAAAATAATAGATTTTTCATTATTTCCTTAGAATTTAGGTTGCTGCTCAAATGCAAGACCACCTGTACAATAATATCAGTAACTGCTGAGATCTTTATTCTGAGTTTCTACATATGTTGTGGTTTAAACCCAGTCAGCCATAAATCACGCAGTCTCTCTCTCACCCCCTCCCCTCTTCTTGCCCTCCCCCTGCTCCTGGAGGGGTGGGGAGGAGAATCAAAAGAATGCAACTCCCACGGGTTGAGATAAGAACAGTTTAGTAACTAAAGTATAACACAAATCACTACAGCTACCACCAATAATAATAATGATAAAGGAAATAACAAGGGAAGAGAATACAACACCTCACCACTTGCCAACCAATAACTCGCCCCACCTAGCCCAACCGAGCACCAACTGATACCTCCTCCAACCCTGCAGTGCCCTAGCCCTTCCGGGTAACTGCCCCCAGTTCTACATCCTGGGCATGACGTGCTGTGGTATGGAATACCTCTTTGGTCAGTTTAGGTCAGGTGTCCTATCTCTGCTTCCTCCCAGCTTCCCCTCCTCCCTGGCAGAGCATGAGACTCACAAAGTCCTTGGTCAGAGTAAACATCACTGAGCAACAACTAAAACTATCGGTGTTGTCAGTGTTGTTCTGAGGCTAAAGTCAAAACCACAGCACTGCACTAGCTACTAAGAAGGAGAAAAATGACTGCTACTGCTGAACCCAGGATGGCTAAAGTCAAAAGTATAAAGTTCTGGAACAAAATATTCCCATCATATGAAGAAAAGGAAGAGGAAAAATAAACCAAAAGGAAAAAAAAATGAACACTAAACCACAAAAGAAAAAAGAGATTAAAGCAACCATAATAAGAGAACAATAAAACCCTATGGAAAGTGATGTGGAATCAGCAGAAGGTGAACCTGTATCTGGTAGAGTGCATCTGCCCAGTGAAACCCTGCAAACCTTGCAGAACACACTTTAACAAAGGTGCTTATACAGGGATAATGGCCTGGGGTCAGTCCAATACTGGAATGAATGTTGCTGGGATAGAGTGTGCTTGAAGCCACAGTTTGCATGATTAGTATCTTTTTCATATTTATGTAAGCAGCAAATTGCCATTTAGTGTAGATCTTGTGGTTATGTTTACTGCTTCTACATGCTTAGGGACATCTCAGCGCTGGTTGCATCTGGTTTATCTGCTATTTCACCATTGATTAATTTGGCCCAATGTGTCTGATTGAAAGGTAAGATTTTTGCAAATACCTGCTACGTTACCATGAGAAGAGACATAGTTTTTAGGCTTTACATTTGGACAGTTTATTCACCTGTGAAAAACTGCACAGAATGAGAATCAATGGATAGTCCAGCAAAGCATTAGCAAAACATGTCCATACCTCCATAAGACCTGCAGGTGTCCTCTTGTTGGTGTGATTTGCTAGGAAGGAGAGTGTAACAGGGACAGCATTGCTGATGTTGGAGTATGTTTGTAATTAACAACTTTCACACTAACTTATACCCTTACTTCTCTGTGACATTTAATCATCTGCAGAAGGCAGTTTTTCTCTTGTATATTCTAATATGAATGTTATTCTTTTAATTGTAAATAAGGAAAAGTGAATTACTAGCAGTAGAGAATCTCACTGCAGCACACAAAAATGGAAATATACATTCAAAAGGTTTCACTTAACAGCACCTGTTCATCTGTATGCCAGACCTCCTACGTTTCAGCCATGCTCAGTTTCTCCTGAGAGCTTTTGAATCTGTTGTCAGTCTGTAAAATTAGAAAGAAGAGTGAGTTAAAACCTACGTAGATGCTAGAATTTTCCCATTTCAAGCCATCTCTGCCTCAGTAGATTATCTGCATATCCATCCATTGCCAAATGTTCTGAAACCTCTTCATCCTGTCGCAATTTTCTTCTCATACTCCTTTAGTGCATTTAACAGCTGAGAAGTTTGTCTGAATAGTGCTGCATAGGAGAAAGTAAATTCTCACAGAAGAGATGGAGAAAAGGTGAAACAGGTCAAGTATGACAGTGGATCAGAGATACATGTGAAGTTGATGTGCAGATTCAATTCCTACCTAAATAAACAAATGGCTGAATAGAGGTAGTTGAATGGGACATTTTAGCAGATGATTACATTATTATAATAGTCACAGAATAAAGACTCTATTACTCTGTTACTGTTCTGCATGTTCAAGTCTGTCACATTTCACTTAAGCGAGATGGTATTTGGGAAGATGTATGTATAGGAATATGTCAGTTATTAAAGGCCAGATTCTGCAAGAGTCTCCAGGATTAGGCCTGTAATTTGTTAGAGCAAGACAAAAGTCTTTACTTCAGAAATGTAAATTGTCTCATAAGAAGGGGTAGCAGTGCAGCTCGGCAATCCTTTTCCATTAAGTAGAAGTCTGGTTTAGTTATAGCGTATGACAGAGTGTAGAAACAAGTAAAACTCTGTAGAGGTGGGAAATTAAAGCATTAGACGTTTACTGGAGTCTGTTTAAGAGAATGATTTCTGAGCGGGAGCCTGGTAGGCCAGAACAGTAAACCTTCCAGTAAACGATACTGCTGGGACTTGTGCTGCCAGTATTTTACCAAGGACTAGACTATAACAATAGGTGAGTGAATAAATAAATATCCTGTTAGTGCTGCATCTTGGGGGAGAGGAGCAGTGAGGTGTGAGGTATTGATTCGATTATTTCCCTAATTAAATAAAAATAATTGCAAATAACTGCAGGCAAGGAAAGAGGCAGTAGAAGTGCCCTCTGTGGAAAATGGTGACTTTGCACATAATACAATTGTTGAATATACTAAGGATTCTACACATCATTCATTAAGTCTCATTTGTGCCCTGTTCATGTGGGGTGAAATTCTTGGGGACAGGCAGGAGGAGAAGTCAGTTTATTTGCTCTTAATTCACAGCAAAATAAAGATGGATTTATGGAAGTATTTTTCAGAAGTCTTTATGGCCAGGATTGCTAAGTAGAAACATCACCATGACGCAGAACTCGTTGTGAATACACGCTTGATTTGGATAGCAGTTCTATCAGGTATGAACTCAGAAAATGTCTGCCAGGACTTTATTCACCAAGAAATACCACTCACTCATTTAAGAGGATTCATTCATTAAATATGTATTTTAATCTGCTATTAAGTCTGGTAGTTAAAGCAGTAGTATTTCCTAGATGATCAGGCAGTTAATGATCCTTTTTTACTGTATGTTTGATTTTATATTAATAGATAGTATTAACCTGCTAACAAAATTCAGTTTCTGCTGCTCAGCATTTGTATGGAGTTTGAAATGTGTAAATGTTCTAACAACTTAGGACTGCATGTTTCTGTCTCAGAGGTGCTGTGCATACCAAGTACTGAAACATACCTCTTGAATGGGGTTAAAGTGTATTTACAGTGAGCCTTGATAGGTTTGCTGCGTCACTTGATTGTAGCTTTTCTTGTGCAGAGATTTACTTTACATCCCATTTATGTTAGCAAAAAGTTATTCTGCCCAAGCTTTGGAAGATCCATAAGTGCATGGAGAAGTGATCCCTGTTTGCACATCAAAGAGGTCATCTGCCATGTGAATTATGAGTTCTGACCCTGTTCACAATCAGATATGCTGTTGCTGTGGTCTTTTGCATCGGTAAAAGCAGTACTAGGCATACATGGAGAGTGCAAATGGCAGGTAGTCTGTGGGCATGTGGGTTTGCTGCAGGAGGCGAAGGTATTTTCTGCTTATTTTCAGTTCACTTCTACCGCATATGCTTGAGGCACTGCTTCTGCCTATAGGTGTGCATTTTCTGTTTGCTGGCATACAGCTTGGCAGCACTACACAATCTGCCTGATTTGTCTTAGGACATAGTAGTTATTTTCTTATCATAAGATAATTCATGTGTATTATCAAGACAATACATTTGACTTTTCAGTGAGGTTTTGTCTTTAAGAACAGTTTTCAGAGAATGAGTCAGCCATATGTTAAATCAAATTTAACATCCATTATGAAACACTGAATCATACTTTATATCTCTGTAATGATAATAAATGATCATCTCTCCCATATTCCCCTCATTTGTACTACTACTCATCAATCTTGGTAATATCCCAAAGTTTTATTAAATGAATAATCTTCAAACTATAGCTGTTTTAATATTAATAGCTCCATTTCATGTTGTTTCTCTTGCGATAATTCCATTTGTGTTTAAGCATGCTGACTTTAAAAGCAATAATCCTTTCTATAGTGAAATTTAATGAATAGAAAACCAGTAAATCAATAATGAAGTCCCCCTTGATGAGATTTTGTAATTATACCAATACATTACGAAATACTGTAAATTTCTGAATGCCCTTCATAAAAAAAAACAATCACAGAAGTAAGAAACTACAAACTGAAAGCTTAGGTAGTACTCTGCAGGAGAGAGATACTAGAATACCATCGTGAATACATTCAGTGGAGTAAATATATTTGTCTGTGTTTAAAAGCATCCAAGATTATCATGTGATGCTCAGGAAGTTATGGCTCAGCTCACTTTAATGTAAAACCTCAGTGTTAAGGATACAAGCTGGATGTTTTAGCTCATGTGATTCTCTTAACATAGAAGTCCTGGTTGTAGTGAAGTCTTATTCGGCCTGTCTTTAATTTTTGTTCTCCAAGAGTGTTGGGTATAATTTTGTTTGATGTCCATGCAGACTACAAGTAACTTAATCATCACTTTGTAACCACACTGCTAGGAAATAACGCAGCTGGAACTGGTTTGCACAGCACTTGAATTGTCTCCTGTGAACACCCTGTCTGTGGCTCTGTACAGAAGGGAGGAATAGCGGCAACCCTCTGTTAATAGAGCAAATGATACGATCAGCGAGGCTGGAAAAGACCTCTAAGATCATCAAGTCCAACCTTTACCCCAGGATGCCAAGGCCACAAATGATCTGCTCTGTATTTTAACCTCACAATGGAATAGTGTTTTAAGCTCATGTGGTTAAGTACAATTTCTCACTTATCTATATAAGGAGCTTGGGTTTAACGTCCAAATGGGTTTTTAGTTTGTGGTTTGAGTTTGGTTTTTTTTTTTTTTTTCCTTTTTGTTGTTTTCTATTTTGTTTGGGGGGGGTTTTTTGTGGGTTTTTTTGTTTTTTTTTTTTTCTGTTTTTTGTTTGATTGGTTTTAATAAACAGTTTTGGTTACAAACCAAAGATCAGGGATTCACCCAGGTGAACTGGGCGGTATACAGGAAACTTGAGAAAGCTGGAGTGGTCTGTGGCATTTTCCTTTTGACAAAATCAATAGGTCTGAGTAAATGACAAGTGGGTCTGTTGGTTATATTGGATAGGAGAAGCCCAGGGCTCTGGGACTGTGTGAAGGCTTTCCCCACAGGTATCTGATGTGCAGAGTATTACACAGTGCTCAACAAGTCCCAAATCCCTGTCTGCCCTGTCATTAATAACACGTAATACTCAGGTGGGACAAATCTATTTCTTGGGCTCGCTGCTGGTGTAGGTGTGGAGAACTATTATTAGAGGTGCGGCTGGGAGACCAGAAGTGCAGTTTGCTGTCTTGCCTGAGGCTCTTGTTATGCTCTCAGTGTGGGTGCCATAGGCTGTGCTCGCTCACGGATACTTATCCCTCCAGCTTCAATATTTTTGCTGTGTTGCAGTTTCTGAAGTGTGTGGTCTGGAAGGCCTGTGAACAATGTGTTTCGATAATCCAGCTGAGATGTAATGAAAGCATGAATGACAGCCTAGCACCCTCCTGAGACAGCCTTGGTTGTAGCCTTACTTACTAGCCTCTGCAGATGTAGAAGTTTTTTGTCATGTAGCTAAAATGATAATCAAAAGATGGGCTGATATCAAAGATGACCTCCAGGTCATGAACCTTCAAACCAGACAGTCTAAAACTTCGCTTAAAAGGAGCTGCAAAGGATGAAGTGCAATTCAAAAGGTATCAGGCACCAGCCAAAATAAGCTCAACATTCTTTAAATCTAATTGCAGGGCATGTTTTTCTGATACCTGCAGCTAAATGTAATTTTGGTGTCTCATCAAACAGGAAATTACTTCCCTTAGGTCGTCTGTTACAGGAAAATAAACCGTGGCCTTATCAGGATAACAATAGTTTAGAATTATACTTCTCAGCCATAGTGCCTAATAAGACCTGGAAGCACACAGCAGGCACTTCTGAATAGGCGACATGGTCTATCTAGGGTGAGGCATCGCTGCCCATGGCAGAGGGGTTGGAACTGGCTGATCTTAAGGCTGTTTCCAACCCAAACCATTCTATAAATTTAGGTCTGAGAGTCTCTGTATCATATTTCTCAAGGAGAAAAAAAAACCAAAACTTATTCTGCCTGTGTCAGTGGAACACCAGGAAAGCAGCATGCAGTAGGCTCTAGTGCATGGAGTTAAAAAGCAGTGGTGAGATTAAGAAAGTGGACAGGGAACTCAGGAGCGAGGTTTAATTTCCTAATCCATTACAGACTACCTATGTCTTAAACCCCATGCCACTATTTAATTTTGTTCTTCTTTTCAATTCAGATTTTATTGAGAAGGTAACACTGAGTACAGCTTGGCTTTTACTGTGACTGAGGTCTTCCACATCTACTGTTGTATAAATGATAAAAATAATTTGTGTCTGTGTTGGTTCTGTTGTTTTAGCTTTATGTACTTTCCAGATAAAAATGTCTTCATAAAGGTAGGCATTTTTCCCTTTAAAAGGTTTATATCTCAGTTCTACCACCATTACATTATTCTACTCTGAGCTTTAACTGACAAACTGAATTCCTAAGAACTGGGACAATGAGATTATGGTATCATAGCAGTAAATGCTGTGGTTTAATATTTTTTCATAAAGCAAAATCTAATGGAGCATTTTGTGTATAGCTGACCTTACAGAAAACATAGTGAACAATGAGTGCCCATTTCTAAAAGCTGAAAAGCTGCTTCCTTCTTACCAAAAGGAGTTTAGCAGCATATGAATTCCCTTGAGGTGCTGCGCTGTATACCCAAGAATTAAAGCCTCTCACTTGGCCCTTCTGCTAGCCTCCCAAGCACTCTAACTTCCTGAAGTCAGACATTTCAGATGACTCTGGCCTCTGGGGCTCTCACTTACTAAGAAATAATCTTCCCCTTCTAGACTTTGGAAGCACCTACTGGAAATCTTCTCATCCATTTAGTTCAGCATGTATTCAAATATAGCAATTAATTATCTGCATTTCTAATGCAGTGAGTCTGTGCAATTAACATCAGGGATTCAACATGTCATTTTGCTGACTTCTTAATTTAAGGACTTGGAGGCAATAGATCCCCTCTAGGAGAGCTGAAATCAGTAAAATCTAACCTATAGTTGGAATTCTTAATCCGTTTTCTGTCTCAGAACCCATCCTGTTCTCACTAGCTAACTCACTAGTACCTTCTTACCTCTGAGCAGCCGTGGCTGTTGCTCATGGCATTTTAATGTGTGGCAGCAAACTTGTGAGAGCTGAAGTGTTGTAATGAAGACAGAGAATGTAGAAATGGGGCTTTCTAGGCTCTGTTCTCTGCTTCTTTCATTAGCCAGCAGGTGACATTTGCTTTCTTGTCCTTTAGTAAAATAATCTAAATGCTGTTTGTGTCCCTGGTGTGACAGCTTTAATTAATAAACAAACTTACCCTGAAAACCTATTAAAAGATGCTATAAAGGTGAAAAAAACCTTCTGACTGCTAAAGTTAGTAAGTCTTTCTTCAAGCTGCTCATGGGGCTTAGTTACACATTCATTTAGCAATTGGTCCATTTCCTGTTACATAAAAAAAAGAAGAAAAGATTGTGCTTGTGGGTAGAGTTTCATTCTGGGGGACAAGGGCACTTCATCTGTAGTGGACAATAGTGGATAATGGATCTGATTATGTATTTCATAATAGAAGAGAAAATGATGTAGGTAAGACCCTCTCCAAAAGAACTATTCTAGAAATCACAGTCAAGCACTTGGCTGTATCTTGTCCTGCCAACAAAGCATATCATGTCACTTTACATTTTAAAGGCAAGAGCACTGCTCAGGACAGTATCTTATTTTTGCACTATCAAACCCCTCACATTCTACCTTTAATACATTGGCCATCTGTCCTTCATTCACTGGGTGTCTAGATGCAAATTGTACCTGTGATACTTAAAATACTGCTGACTTGGCTCACAGTGCCCACAATTCATAAAGCTGTGATGAAATGCAGTGACACCAAAGGGTCGTTTACAGAAAGATGCAGCTATGTCCTCTTAGGAGCAGTCACCAGTGATGGCTCAGGTTTCTCGGATTAAGGTCTTCTAACAGTCTACTTAATTTGTAATGTGTCTTTCTTTGGGGAAAGAAGTTGTTTTATTTCAGTTGTTTATTTCTAGAGAAACACAAATTATTGTGTGGCAGAAAGTGCACTTTTTTTTTCTCCTTGGCTGTGTTGCAGCTTCACTATTTCTTACATACTTCATCTGTTTTTCTGCAGGATTTAGCATTTAGGATGGACTTGAGGCAAACTGTCTGTGAGGGTGAGAACTGGCAAGTTTCTGTGTTTCAATATCATCTCGTTCTCTTGCCTGAAATATTCCTGAGCACTATGAGAAGACTTTGTTATAATATGTAAAGGCATAACTCAATCAGCCTTCACATCATATGTGTATATGCCACAGAATGGAATATAAAATAATCTCCAGTAGGGCAAGTTCTTAAAGACATCCAGTGATTTGCAGGAGTGTATCTAGAGGATTGTGTAGAAGGTGTGTATTTAAATATTTCAGAGTCAAGAGACAAACTGTATCTTCAGTCTCTGCTTGTCTGCAGGCATATGGGTAATACAAGGGAGAATAAAACCACTCATCTCTGAGATTCTGTAGTTCAAGCTTTGCTGTGTCTTATCTATAAGGGCAGAAAGCCAGAGCTTCCCTATGTCAGTGTAGAAGGCAGTCGACTGGTGATCGATGCAGGTGCAGTGTCCACCAGACACAGCCCAGGTCAGGTCCAGACTCCATTGCGCTCAGTGCCACACAGACAGCTATGGGCTGGGAACGGCTGGGGCTTGTTTCCCACTGCTGCAGTGACCCTGTGTAAAGGGGATGACAAACACAGGTAGGTAATTGGTTTCTGAACTCACCTACCTGTGCATTTGAGTCTTAAGCAGACCCCTAGAAATAACAGACACTATTTGGTATAATAAAATTCTCTGGGCCTCAAGTTAACTGGAGAGCTTCTCTTTCTTGGTCAGAGAAAGCCTTCAGCTTATGACATGACAGTTTCTTTGCAAAAGAGGATCTCCCTTAAGCTGTTATTAAACATTATTAAACTGGGCTACTAGCAGGTATGACTGCCTTCAGGTGTTCAGGAAGCATGACTCAGCCCCTGAAAATGTTAAGATTAGCTTAATAAAATAAGACATTGAGAAGAAAGAGGACTAACCTTGGACTTACTGTTGTTTGCCTTTTGATTTCTGAACATTTTGGGTGCATTGGGGTATATTTTTCAGGCTTTTCTCACCCATCAGGAAGATTAAAAGATTGCTTTGCATTAGTAAAAGCAGGAATATTCCTGAAAGCCACTGATCCCAGCAAGCAAGGGGAAAATCCACGTGGTTCACCAGTAAGTGGCATGCCAGGAAGGTCAACCATAAAACCATTGTATATCCTCTGACATAACCTTCTCTGATACATACAGAGAGGTCTGAGATGGACTTGACCCACGTAATGTACATTTGAAAAGTGAGATTAGTGCTAAT
>JBCJKH010066775.1:56456-67439 GCA_039877255.1 Loriculus beryllinus | reverse complement strand
TCCAGTGGCAACACCCTTCATGCCTACATCTGTAAAGCACTGAGCATGGGGAAGTAGTGTCAGTAATTCAGAACTTGCAGTCAGTAGAAAGTTACTGCATGTGTGTGCTTTACTGCATGTGAGTGCTTTACTGCATCAATCAGATCTTCATAAATGCTAGCCTAACAGTTCACCTACAAATAAAGTCATTGGCCTTGGCCAAGAACACCTTCAATCCTCAACTGTACTTGAAGTTCAAGCATTGACACACCTGAACTCTTCTGTATTTGAAATACATCTCCTATCTGTACAGAAATGAGAAGCTGACTGGCAGCTCTGAAAAGTCCTGCAGTGTCTCAAGTCTGGGTGCAGATTTTTGGTCTAATTCTATGACCTAGCATGCTAGGAATAGAAGCCAGATCTGTGACTGCAGAAAGTAGGGTTGCTTGTGGTGGACAGACCTGTAGTGATTTTTCATTTCACATGAATGCTGTGTCAGTTACATGGAGCAGTACAGGATACTCTTGAGCAGAACTGGTATGATCCATCCTTCAGCTCTATTACTTTCAGTCACTTCTTTTTATTCATATACAGTGTCATAGTTCTGTTAGGAACTTCCTGACCAAGTGGATTTTAGAAGAAGATTTCAGTTTGTCAAATAATTAAAATGACTGCTAATGGTGTGTATCACTTTCTGCTTAGTGGAAAAAAAATTGATCTATGTAAAGGTACTTCTGACAGAGGACATTTGGCTTCTTACCAAGAGATTCTTAAAGACTGCTAGCAATTTCTTCAAGGTCTGCCTAATCCATTTCTAAGACAGTTAATGTACTTATTTGGTTGGTTGGTTGTTTTTAATTTTGAAGCTACTATTAAAGTAATAAGTCAATGTGAGCCTCACCTCACAAAGAGAAACTAAGACTTTGGAAAACCAGCAAGATACAAGCACAATTTGTCGAAGAAGAAATGCGCTTTTTTTCTCCTGGCTGAGAATTTATGAACACTAAAGCTCATCTTCCTATGGTTAAGGAAGGCCAGCACCACAGGTGCTCCAATACCACATTTTTTTCATGTGGTATGCAGTGACAAGGGCACCTACCATTGCAGAGAGAGCCTGTTTCTACAGCCCTCCTGGACACCAGGCTCAGAAGAGAACTTGTGAAAGCCAAGTCCCCATAGCAAGTTAGTGATCAGTGATGAAACCACGCACGGCTGAACCTTAAGTGGAAACATCAAGAGTTAAGAGTCCTGTGCAAAGATCTCTTTATTATTAGGGAACATTTTTAATTGTATTGGTTTAAGATGGGTTTAGGGAACTGCTTAAATTACAAAGAGTACTTGAACAAGGTGGACTGCTTGAGCTGACCCTGCCTAAGCAAGGGCATAGGATGAGATGGTCTCCAGAGGTGCCTTCCAGCTTCATCCTTCTGTGATCCTGTGGTTCTGTGACAGCAGAGGATCTAGCTACACAGTACATTACACTACCTGTTCCATTATACATATTTAAAAGCCACTGAAAACCCAGAAGCAGGGCTAGGCTTGATGATTCAAGAAATTTGTCTATTTTGTGTTTTTTCAGTCTGAGCTGGTCTTTCACTTGGTTGCCTTTTTTTGAGATTTTCAACACGGTAAGAAATGACACAGTCAGCAGACTTGTTTTCATGGGCTTTATATATAGTGGATTAAAAATATATGAATTTACTGCCCTGAAAACATAAAAGTACAGTAATGACTCAGTGATATGCAGTGGAAATCGAATGAGATCAAATTCTCTTTTTTGCTGTTCAGGACAGCATTGCTTGTTGCACCACACAACACAAAAGTAGGTTTAAAGTACCTCTTGATTTTGGTGTTATGCACAGTGAAAGTATTTATGAGGTACACAGATGCCCAGTCTTAATCTTAGTAGCTGAAAAAGCAGCTCTAGAACAGCTATTTTTTTGATAACGAAGCCTTTTCGAAGAAGAAATGATTTAAAGAAAACCAGACTCATTCATGAAATTGCATTAATATAATTTTTCTCCTCAGGATTCTTAAGATTTTTAGTATTTATTTCGTTTGTTTTTCAGATACTTTTCTGGGATTGATTTATTATTCCTTTTAGTTTTTGTTCTTGAAGTACTTTCCCCTTTTTTTATTCCTGTCCAATTAAACCTGATGGAAAGGCTCTGATTCAAACAAAAACAGTATTTACAATTTTCATCTATTCCCCTTCTTTCTTTAGAAGTGGTCTATGCACTATATATCAAGATGGAAACAAGTTTCATAGTAATGATTTTTTAATTTTTTTTAGCAGCATTCAATTAATTTTTCATCTGTGTTTGCCTGTTATACGGAGTATCATGAGGTGTCACTGGGGATTTGCATGCCAGTCATCGGATTTAAATTTCAATTGCTGAGCATTGGCCTTGGATTTACTGGTATTATTAGCCAGACTGGATATTACCTCTGATAAAATAATGTAGTCCATCACTGATAAGGTGCTCAAAACAGCAGCAAAGCACCTCATTGTTTAGAGCACGAAGAGGGGAGATGTACAATTGCTTTTCTTGTGGATACTATTCTATTCTCCTTTCCTTTCTATCTATTCCTTTTCAACCCTGCCCTATTTAGATGCAAAAGCAGGTCCACAGCAGTGCTAAAAGCTTGCTCCAATTTATGCAGGAGGCAACACTGCTGATTCCAGGGCTTGCATTTACTGGATAGGTTCATTACCTAAGTTGCTGCAGTGATGTCTGAGGTGAGCCATCTCTGGACAGCCTTGCCAGATTGCTCTGAATTTTAAGATGAAATTCTGGAATCATCTCTAAATGTTGAAATGTGTGTTGCTGTGTATTTTGGTGAAGATGTGAGTACTTACCAACTCAATTATCATGTAGTGCAGAGGAAAGTGAAAGAATAAAATAGCTTTCCCGTGCCTTGTGCTTCACCCCTTCTGCTGGTGATTAGCACACCTTTCCATAAAGTTTAGGAAGAAAACTGTGGTTTGTTTCACCAAGAATCTGGATTTGCCCAATGAAGTAAATGCTTGTGTCTGAGGAAGAAGGGAAGCAAATTGTTTACAAATTCCTCAGTTAAAGCTCAACCAGTTGAAACTGTTACATTTCAAGAAGGTGTGAGTACCAGCTTAAGAGCAGCGCAGTTAGATTTTGTCTCTGTCCCTTAATGAGACAAACCAGAGGAATTCCAGTGGATGGACAGAAAGCACAGCTGGTTTCCATAACTAAGTTGGTTTAGAAGTATTTTAAGAAACAAGTGAAAATTCATCACTAACTGAATAAAACGCCCCCAGATCCCCTACCCTTCCTTTGGCAAAGTGCATATGGGAGTAGAGGGGATAGTGTGTTGTCAGACTTGTGAGTATTGTTTCATGCTAAATCCTGCCTTTTACTGTCCTAAAGTTGTGCTACTACATCAATACTTTGCACTGCTGCTGCAGTTTTCTAACAGCATGTCTTAAACTGCAGTCACGAGCTGTTAAATTCTTTTGGCCAATATATATTTTTTCATTTTATAGAGTATTTTTATTCAGTTTCTGCTTTTCAGCTTTACTGTTGAAGCAGCAGTAGCTTTACCTGTCTGAGCTCAAAAAGATGAAACTCGTAGTTGGGATTCCCTGGTGAGAAGTTTGCTCTGAATAAAGGTGAAATGAGACTGGAAGGATTCTTCTCAGCCTGGATATACCCAAGCCAGGTACAAGATACTGCACAGTTAGCTGTTCAGTAGGGAGTTCTACATGAACAAAGATGTCTGGCTAAAATAATACTATGGCGACTACTCTCCATCTCTCTTCTTCCACTGGTAAAGGCGCCATATATTTAAGCAAGCAGTAACTGCTGCAAAAGGTGCCTCTGCCTAAGTTTTCTTCCTGAACACTTGAGCCATGGAGACGAGTTTGGTATGAAGAACACAGGTTTTCAAACTGCTGACTGTATATAATAAGGTTTTGTGGTGATGAATAGCAAGACCATTGCTGGGAATTGTCTTGCTGCATCCATAAACACAGGTACAAATACCTTGGTACTGGGGCGCTTTGATTCATCAGAAATATTTCTATTCATAAAGAAAGCTGCCAGTGTGGCCTTACTGTTGCTCCCTAGATGTGAAGCAGAGGTACTGAATCCAAGACTCCAGTGGAGAAGGAAGCTGAAGGGGGAGAACAGCAATTATAGCTGCAGGATGTATAGCCAAATATCAGAAGATCACATCTGGAAATACAGTGGGATCTCAAAGCCAGTCTTTTCTGCTTGATTGTGCTCAGCTGTGCCTCTGCACAAAATACAAACAAGTGTTGTTGCTTCTGAGCCCCAAAGTGACAAACGCCAGTAAGAACATTGCAGTAAACTGGAAAACCTCTAATAAGAATTCATAGGTGTGATTTCCCTGTGGTGGTTCACTGGAGAGAAAGGATGCTGGTGCAGAAGCATTGTGGAGCAGCATCTCCTCTCTCCAAAAGATGTAAAGGCTTGTGATATCCTGGGCCATACTGCTGCAGCCTTCTGACAACACAGCAACCCCTCCACTCCCATATGCACCTTCCCAGAGGAAGGATAGTTATCTGGGAGTGTTATATTCAGTTAGTGATGAATTTTAATTTTTTTTCTTAATGTCCCTCTCAACCAACATAGTTGTTGAAATAATAGAAATATTTACAATTGTTTTTCCTTATTTGAAGCCTTCAAATACCTGTGGTCCTATGCCTTTATCTAGAAACATTGGCTTTCACATGCAAACCGAAACATTGCCTGAGCAAATAAAGACTGAAATTCCTACTTTCCTTGCTTGCAAAAATACTACATGGCATGTCAAAAATTTACAGTTGTTTAATGTACATAGAGGGTTGTCTCCCCAGGCACTGGACTGGCAGAAGTTCTATGAGGGATCATCGTGTAGAAAGTGATGTTTAGTTTCCAGTGTAACTCTGATGTCCTCCATGACAATCTTTCTTGTCTGCTAAATTAGCATATGGGAGATGTGCGTTAAGTCATGCAATCTCAAATATTCTGCAGCTGGCTTCCAAGTGAAACTAATTTTAGCTCAGACACTTGTAAATGCTGGGAAGAGGTTTTTTGGGTCATCAGGTCTTTCCCACTGTCTTCCAGAAGGCAGCCAAAATCTGTCTTGAAAAAAGTTAGAATTTCTCTTCACCTCCTACCAGAAGATTGTCCAGAAGATCTCTGCTCTTTTTTTTACGCATCGAATATATCCTTATTGTAATGCAATCGCAGAAAAAGTCTGAAAAGTACATTTTCAAGGTGTTGCATCTGTCAGTTTATTTTGCATATAAATTCCAGTGTTTCAAAGAGTGCAATTAAATATTCTGACTACAATTTAAAATATTTACAATTCTCTTAGTCAGATAAGACACAATATTTTTAGTTGAAGATATTCCCTAGACATCTGCTTTTTTCTAGCCCATATGGTGGAATGTGTGCCACATCTCGTCTGTATGTTATGCCATGTAATTACTGCTAAAAAATATTCTAGGTTACTATCTAAAGTAAAGCAATTCAGGAATCTGGCAAAAAACCTTTCCATAACTCTTATGTTCATTTTGCAGTCTCTGAGCATCCAGACATCAGTGTCATATTCTGACCTTTCTTCTGAAATCGGTCCTATGGAAATCAAAGAGATCCAGTAATACTTTTTAATGCAGAACTTAATTCCTTAAGTTTTTCATCGGGTTGGAAATATCTGTGGCTGATGTCACTAAGATAGTTGCTGGGTGTGAAAAGCCTTTGGCGGCATGCTTTTATTTTTTTTGAACAATGCACATATATTACACAATTGTATCATAAATCTTCTCTTGGATGGCAGAACAAGCATGCTGATGCTATTATTTGAGAAAAATTTGGATTGCTATCCCTCATGTCAAAGGATAACATGTCAGTAAGGTGCCCTGCACCTGAAATTTCTTAACATTTTCATAAATCATCGCCTCTTGGTGAAGTAACTGTTGTGCCACAGCTTCAGCCAGATGCTTACTAGATCTGACAAACCTCTGCATAATGTCTGTAGCACTACTTAATAGATGCTTAGGCCTAAGACAAGAAAATACTGAGAAGAAAGTTTGGAAAGTGAAGGAATCGTTAGTGATGTACTAGCTGTGAGTCTTTTGAACAAGAGCAAAGAATTTATTCAGAATCCACCCGCTTCCCTGTACCTGTCCTATTGAGGCCCTGTCACCTATGGATTTTTTGTTCTGTTCTTCCAGTAAGTACAATCAAAAGGCTGCAGAGAAAATCTCTAGGTCACTAACTGAAGATTAACAGCAGAAACATGTACTGATGGCTTTTGTTTGCTGTTGTTGCTGTTGCTAGAGCTAGCAGTCTTCATTCTGGATTTAGACTTCCTCTGCAACATTTTTTTGGAAATTAGGTTTGCTGTAAGCTATTCTCCAGTTAAACCATTTATAAGTTTATAAAACGCATTCTGTTATTTCAGCTAGATTAAAAAGGCAATGCTCTATTACTCTTTCTGTATACATTTGGTACAAAGGATTAATGTAATTAAGATTCTGAAAACTGATGAGAGTAATGTGGCATCCCAGGTTCATAACCTAAGTGTTGGTTGTCTTTTGCTCACAAGAAGTGTAAGTGTGTAAGAGTGGATGCACATTTTAGTAAGAGCTTAAATTGTTCAAGGCACCATGCTTTGAAATTGCTATAGTATGTTGTCTGCTCTGCAACAAAATGGGTCCCTCATATTTAGCTGCATTGTCTCTCCTTGCTCTGTGAAACATATTGAGCAGTTGTGCACTGTCTATATCAAATGGGGGTTTTACTTTTTAACCACTTTATGTTACTCATGACTTAAACCCATTGTAGGTACCCAGTTGAGTTTAAAATTACTGCTGAAATGTTTCTGTAATGGGTGCCTCTTCTTTCTCCTTTCTTAATGATGTCGGCTTCTTCACCATCCCTATGGAGTCAGCTGCAGTTACTGAGCAATTAAAATAGAAAGGCATATGTAGGATATCAGTTCAATACACCTATTCTTGCTGTGTTGCTTATCGGCTAGGGTCTACTTAGGTTCATGCATTTATGCTGAAGGCAAAAGACATTTGCATACAATCCTCTTACTGTAAATGATATTTTCCTGTACAAATGCCTGGTTCAAACATGATGTCTGCTGCAGAAATATTGTAAGGAAGGATTATTGTGCTTTTTAGCAAGGTGGGGAAGGTAGGGGATTCTCTGTATTTTAGGTCCTTATCTTGAAAGAGGTGAAATGTAGATGTCAACAACCTGCTAAAAACCCATTACAGGTTTTGCTCACCTTAATTGTTTCCAATTATTTTCAGTCATTGTCTGTTCATTTCCCACTGCTGAGGGAGAGGTATTAAATGCCTCTTAACTTTGTCTTGAGTCTTGCTACAAAATTCTGTTGCTGGATCCTCTTTGTTCAGCTTTTCTCTATTGAAGAGACGTTACAGTGTTTCTCAGTTGTTGTCCCCATTACCCATCTGTGACATTTACTTTCTCTTGCTGTGATTCTTGTCCCTTCCCACACTCAGCAGAGGTGGGTGGTTGGGAATAATTGCATCCCTTTTTATTTAGGTTTTGGTGCCTTTCACGAGAATTTTTATAGACCTCTTGATATTCTGAGGACCTGTCTTTGCCTTTCACTAGTGTATAATTATTCTTGTTATCTTTAATTAATATGTGCACTTAGGTATACCAAATTACTTCCTTTTCTTTCCTTAACCTTATTATAGCTCTTGAATAGGGGCAGTTCTGTTATTCTTTCACTGGTAAAGTTCCTGGGACTGGTTGTGTAGCTCTTACTTGGTGAGAACCATCGGCATAAACCTAATACTGACTTTCCTGATAAGTGCATGAAAAGCCAAGATGATTTAGGAGCAGCACAGAGTACATTTTATATTTATCCTGTTTCTTGTTTTCCTATTGGCACAAAATGGAATGGGGCCCTGATGTGTTTAGGACCTCTCTATTCTTGCTTAACAGAGAGCTTGTGCTGTGATGTGAGCTTGCCGCTTTTGGCAGGATAATCATCTCTGCTAGAGAGCCCTGGCCAGCATGGTTAGATGGTAAGTTGCACTGAGTCACTGTTCTGCTGAAATCTGGCTTAAGGAGCCAAAGTGAAATAATGTATTTTCAGCTACTTTTTTCTTGTGCTTGAGGGTGACAATGTGCGTTCCATTTGTTCGACATAAAATCACAGAACCAGAGAATGGTCTGGGTTGGAAAGGACCTTAAGATCATCCAGTTCCAACCTCCTTCCCACAGGCAGAGACACCTTCCACTAGACCAGGTTGCTCAAAGTCCCATCCAACCTGGCCTTGAGCTCTGCCAGGGATGGGGCAGCCACGGTTTCTCTGGGCAACCTGTGCCAGTGCCTCAGCACCCTCATAATGAAGAATTTCTTCCTAATATCTAATCTAAATCTACTGTCTTTCAGTTTAAAGCTATTCATCATTGATCAGTCTGACTTGTAATCAGAGTCTGATATGCCAAGACTCCTTGTAGCACTGGAGAAAGATTTTATATGACTAAACATAGAAATATATATGTATGTACAAATATATGGTAGACCCTCAACATATGGAGTTGTTTGCAATGTTATGCTTTCAGGGAGTGCTTAGAGGATGTGTTGAACTGGACTGTTCTGAAGATGGTCAAACGTGCCAATAAGTTATAGAAATCAGTGCCTATAAAAAAGCACAATCAAATAATGCAGATATCAGTAATGCATGCATTTGAGGTTTTGTATCTTCCTGGCAGGCAAAGGAGCTGGACTGGAAAATTTTGCAGTTGTGTATATTTTCTTCCACTTTAAACTTCTTCACAGGGTATCAGGAAAGCTACTGGTGACAGAGCTCAAAGTACCTCTCTTGCTGGGAAGGGAGTCTGCTTTGCTTTTAGTACTATAGAAATGCAGCCAGCAGTTGCCTGTGGGCAAAAGGACCGACCAGAGAGGAGCATCCACTGCTTGGATAACGAGCACCAATTAAAAACCTGACCTGGTGTAACCTAGCATAGGGAGAAAGGGTAGAAACTACAGGTGAGAAGCAGAAAGAGGTAAGCTTTTGAAGTAGCCTCTTATGCAAATGTCTTTTACTTGCCTATATTAATCCTGAGAAATTAGCATTTAATTTCTATAATTAGCCTTTCATACACTCCAAGGAAGCAAGCATACACTTACACACTCATTCTCATTTCTTTTAAATCTTGAAGGCTTGCTGTTCAGTTGCTGAAAGGAAGAAAAGACTTCAGTTGGAGATGAACAAAAAGCTGAACTCAGTCCCAGGTGTTGGTGAATGAATCATCAGGGAATTAAGTTTTTTTAATAACATCTAGAGGAAAGGAGGGGGGAGTGTGTGGGTGTAAATTTAGTTTTCCTCAAAGGTGCTGACCCTGGCAGCCCAGGAACTGCAGCCCTGTGAGTGTAGAGGAGCAGAGGAGACATTGCTGGCTGTTGCGTACCTGGCGGCTCCCCACCAATTGAATCATTGCATGGACAGGATGGTCCTGATCATTAGACCAACACCCTGTGTGCTTATTTGGGAAACTGCAGCTCATTTGGACTGAGGCAGCTAATCTGCTGTCCGTGAATGATGCTGTCCCTTTCCAAAGCATGGGTCAGCACAAAGGATGAATTAAGGGAAATTAAAAGGGGTTCAGTGAAGGGCAGCGAGTGTTTTTTATAGGCAAAGAAGCTTCTTGTGGAGGAGATGGGCTGGAGGGAAGCTGTTTAGCTCAGAGAAGAGAGTTTTTTGTAAGGAAAGAGAATAGGTCAAGGAGGCATAAAATCATAATAAAATTGATCAGGGTTTTCTATTTCCTTAATTTCAGAAATAGTGAGATGCTAGGTGGAGCAGAAAGCTAATGAATAACAAAATGAGAACTGGAATGAATTCTCCCACATAAGTTACTGTTTCTTGATAGCTGAATATGCAGAGTAAACCTAGGGACTTTTATGCCCCAGATTTTCAAAGTTATTACTATTTCTTAAATATATGCTATGCTTTCAATGTTTGTACCATAAATCTGATCCTGAGAGTTTCCTTTTTAGTCCTATGGCTGAAATTCCCATCAACAATTGATGCAGATCAAAATTTGAGTTTCAAATGTGTGGAGCAATTCACAGATCAAAGACTATGCATGGAAATCTTAGCAAACACTCTGTGAGTAAAATGGAAAAAAATCTGTACTCTGCTTGTAGGTAGCTTGAGAACAAGAAGAGCCGGGGGTGGAGAATGACTTGAGCAGTTTACTATGAAATATCCACTGGGATGTAGTATGTTATCTGTGGCTGAACATTATAAAGGACTCCTGCAGCTTTGCCAATAGAATAGAGACAGCTGAGTATGAATTGCTGTGCAGCTGGAGCTTTCTCAGAAAACAGATATAATTATTTAGGTACTTTAATTTTTGGACCTTGTTTGTGTCAACAAAGGCATCACACAAATATTAGGTGCCAGGAGATCTGTGATACCTCTTTATAAGGGTTTCGTATTTGCCCAGTGTTCTCTCAGAAGCTTCTGCCATCAGACTGAGGTGTGTTGTATCTCAGTCCTTGTCCGACTTGAATGCTTGCTGTGGGATGGATATATACCACTTTCAGGTGGTGTTCAACCACCATTGCAGCCTCCTGCTTGAGGCATTATGCCATGCATGTTCCTTTCACCAGGAAGAAGCTTTTCTTCCATCTTATCAGTCTCCCTTCTGTGGATGCTGTGGCTTGATTCAGCTGAGGGCAGCACTGGTAGTAACATCTGGCACAAATGCCTTCCTGGGAGTTCTTCTCTGCACCCACCTCCTCACAGGAAAGACTGAAGGAAGATGGGAATTGTTGATCACCAGAACTTGCGCTCAGATGCTGCTTAAACTCAACTACCCAAGCAAGATGCTGGGGAGGGACTCTTTATTAGGGGCTGTAGTGACAGGACAAAGGGTAATGGGTCAAAGCTTAAACAGGGAAGGTTTAGATTGGATATGAGGAAGAAATTCTTTACTGTTAGGGTGGTGAGGCACTGGAATG
>JBCJKH010066775.1:37035-51946 GCA_039877255.1 Loriculus beryllinus | reverse complement strand
AGCAGATTGTCTGAAGTCACAGAGATCAAGAAGAAAAGTAGGAACAGGAGACAGGTATCCTGCCATTCCAAGCCAAGCTGTGTGGCTTTTTGTGATATATAAATCTGACACTTCATAAAAAAACTGGAGAGCATTCTGTTAAGAGCAAAGTTTTACTGGTAAAGCAGAGACTGGTGGTCTCTGAGAGTGGCAGCTAACCAACAGTGTTACAATAGTTAATTACTATTCAAAGTTCAGAAAAGGACCTTTAAGTAACATTGTTGTAACTTTTAAATCCTGACATTTCAGCAACCATGGTGGTAGCTCAGAGTTTGAAAATCTAAAAAGGCCCATTATCTGGAGGTTTGGCTGGCTGACAACTGGTGATTATTTTTCTTGCAAACTATTTTGAGTGAGCATATGAAAAAAATTGTTTGAGAAAATTGGAGCAACAGATTACCTATTTCTCTATGTGTCATAGGAAATGTGGCGAAGCATGTAAATAGCTACCACAGAAGCATTGCACTCACCCCTCTCTACCTGTTTGTCTCAATCTTGTGTGGGAGTTAAGTTACAATAACAATAGGCTCCACCTGTGGTTATCACTGCAGCATATTTATGTGAAGTGAGGCTGATGAACTTTGAAAAGCAGCATCTTTTTGGTGCTCTTTATCTTGATATGAAGAAGACTATACAACTAATTAAGGAATGACTATAGCTTCAGAAAAAGAAGGAATTTTGCTTATCCTGAAATACACACTTTTAAAGTGAGGTACTTATATAAATTCTTTTCTTGAAGAGGTAAAGACATTAGGAGAATTAGTATCTTGCTTTATCAGCTTATAATTGGATAGAAAAGGGAGGATTTTAATAAATTGGGGTACTAGAATTTGAATGGAAGCTACAAAAGAAACAACTGGGTAAAAGCTATTCCTGGACATGGCAGGTACTGAGGAAAAGAAGTAGTAAAGGCTGTAGAGTTTTAGGGAACAGAAATCACATAAGTGACCTTGTATATTAAGCTATGGAGGTGAAGGAAAGAGCTAGGCTTCTGAATTTAAAAGACCCAATTTCCCCAGAATGAGGGAATTGATGGACATATATAATTGGATGTTGTTACTGTAAGGTCATGGTGGAGGTAGGGAGGTTAGCATGAAGATAAGACTGCAAATAATAATGGCTCAGCAGAACCTATTTTTTCTGCAAATAACTATTTAGAGGGGCTGGAATGATTGTGCCTAATAAACAAATTATGCATGCAAATTATGAAGGAAAGCAAGGCTCATAGATTGGGAGGGTTATTAAACATAGAGATTGACCACAGACACAGAAATTCATGTAAAAGTCTGACAAAAAGAGAAAACTTTATATACAGTCCATAAAATCACTTAAAAACATCTTTCTGATTACACTCTGGAAAATGGGTGAAAAAAGATGTTAGGTAGATTGATTACTGCATATTCAACTGCAGGTCAAAATATATTTGTTTCAACAATAATTGCTAGAGGAGTGTTTGAAACACACAGAAGGGGAACTCATGAATTTTTCTCTCACTTGTTTGGAATAGGCTGTAAGGACTCTGGGAAAATGATTATGCTTTTCCATTGCATCATCTTTTAAGTACATTGAAAACGTTTTTGTTATTCTGCAGACTTGCCAGCTTACTACAAGGGCTGTACATCGCACCTTGAACAACGTTTAGCGCAGATGAGGTACAGATATAATTTGGAGTTTCTCTAAAGTATCTTGTCTGTTTCTCTGATTTTCTTCCTGATGTTTTGATTTTTGTTTGTTTGGGGGAGTTTGGTTGGTTCTTTGTTTGATTTTTTTTAGTGTTTCCTCTTTGATATTGGTGTTTGCCACAATGTGGTCTCCTGAGGAGCACTTCAATTTTAACTTTGGTCAACATGTTTATAATAATGTTTTCTTCAAAGATGAAGGAGAAGGAATTTGTGTCCTTACTGAATGGTGTAGCCTATTTAACTTCTTTCTTTATGTCATTATATGAAATGTTATTTAGGGATGTGATGTGGATTTCCAAGAACCTTAGGCTAGACTTTCATGAAACTCACAGGTCCTCCATGCAATATAAGGTGATTGGTGACTTAGGCTGAAAAGCATGTCTGGAAGCCCACCTCTCTCCTGTAATTAAGGTTCTATCAGGTTGTGTTAAGTCCAGTTTTGAATATCTCCAGTTATGGAGGCTCAAACTTGGGCAACGTGCTTCAGAGTTTCACTGTTCTTGCGGAGTTTTGTTTTGGTTCATTGGTTTGTTTGTTTTGGGGCGTGGGGTGTTTGTTTGTGGGGTGGTGGAGGTGGTGGTTTATGTTCCCAGTCTGTAACTGGACTTGCCATTGTGTCCATTTTTTCTTCTCCTATTACTATGTATCTCCAAGAAAAATCTGCCTCAAAATCTTGCCAGTAACTGTACAAGCCGTTTGCATTTCTGATCAATTTTGGAGTAAGGAACCTATCTCTCACCCGTAATTTGAAGTGTAAAAACACCTAGAAATCTGGTCATGGCCAGGCAGCAGTGATAGTGGTAGTTCTTCTCACTTTATTTCTCTTCCACAGTAAATTCCTGAATCTGGTATGAGAGTTAAATTGTAGTATACCTCAAAGAACTTAGATGACAGAAATTATTGCCTTGTGAATGCCTACAGATACAGGATGGTTCCATGATGCTTTGCAAAGAAAGTATTCTAACTTTAAATCAATAACTTCAGAAGTTCCTTTGAGTAAGATGATGCCTATGTACAATATCCAGTATATATTGGTTCGTAATCCCAGTGTACTCTTAGTGTAAGTTATTAATTAGGCTAACATAATGTTCATAACTGCATAATTTATACTTGCTAAACTCTAAATGAACAAATAAACTTTTTTCTTAAAATTACATTCTAACTTGCAATTAGTGTCTTAAAACAACTGAAGGGTTTTCTTTTTTTTTCTTCCCCTAAAATAGCATTCTCCTCCCCTTCCACTAATGTATAAGTGAAGCTTGATGAAAAATGGGCATTTGCAGCCAAATTCTGGGAGAGATGTGGGACATGAGATAATACTTGGAAAATTCTCAAGAAAGATTACAGGTGAACAATTATCCACAAGGAATTGTCAGAGGGGGCTTAAGGCAAAGAAATAGCAGCTACGTGGAAAATTATATATGTTCAGATCCATTAAAGGTGGAATTGACTGCAAAGATATGTAATTAAGGAGGTCACTCTGTGTTACTGATGACTGCAATCATTGTCAGTATCCCCTTCTTAAGCTGCTGAAGCTATTAGCAAAGCTTTGCTCCCCTTCCTCTTCCTGCAGCTTTTCTCTCCCCTTTGCCCCCATACCATAAGTAGGAGATGGAATTTCAAAGCTGAGGTGTGAGGTTGAAATTAAGTAAAGACAAGAGAGTGTCAAGTTTCTCCAGGTGCTGGTGGGTTTCTCTATTTGCTTTCCCTTTGGTTTGCATAGTAGCATGAAAGAGTGCCATGGTTGTTGGTTCTGATTTGCAGTCTTCATGTTCAGCTTCACAGCTTTAGTGGGGTTAGACCATTCACTTGGTGCTTTTAAATGTAACCTCAAAGCTGATTTTTCTCTTCTGTTTGTTTTTTTTTTTTTTTTTTGGTTTTGCTTTGTTTTGTTTTGTTTTTTTTTAAAGGAATTTGTTCAGTATGTTGCAACTGGCCGGAAAAATCCAGATGTAGTTCACCTCAAATAGATTTATCTCCTTGTTGGCTGAAACTGTACTAATCATAAGATGATTCAAAGCTGTTTGAATTAGTGTGAAGTTAGAAGCATTGGTGTCAATATTTTGTGCTTTAGTTCTTCTGCACCCAGGCTTGTAACAAAATTTTGTCCTAAAGTTTGCTGTGGGGAATGACTTTTTCACAAGTGCTCATTAAGGGAATCTTCTGGTTTATAAAACATTTTTGCCTTCAGAACAAGTGAAGGTCGAGGTCAAAGAATGCAGGCATTTTCAGGCCTTGAAGGGTGACATTCTTTATCTTGCAGAGGCTATTCCATGTGTGGGAGTGTGTTAGATCCTGAGCTTTTCACATAGTCGTAAGCACTTTACGATGAGCAATGCAACCAGCTGCAGCCTGAGTGGTCTCATTCAGCATAGCTGCTTTGTGAAGCAACATTGACTTGCATCACCTGAGGATGTAACCAAGTTGTTTCACACTTTAACCTCAAAGCCTCCTTGTTAATATAGCAGTAAATGTACTCATTGCAACTAAAATTACTTCTTCTTCTCAGGTAAACATATGCTGTGGTCTGTGCTTTATCACTTTGAAATAGGATTTCTCTATCTTTGCTAATTAGCAGCATTGCCCAAACATATGGCTCAGGCCATGCTGACTTGAAGTCTTTAGAATCCTGCTGGAGAATAATTAAAGTGATTTTGATTTACTGGTGTGATGGAGAATGAGCCATTCTCATTTGGCCTTATGTCTAGAAGCTCTGGAACAGTAAAGTACCTTAGCAGGAGAGCTGTGAAAATTAGTGTTAAGCCAGATTGCTGTTATTCAGATAGCTTTGTTCTGTTAACAATCATTTGTAATTATTAAGAGACTTTACATAATCCATGCAAGATCTTAAGTTTACCCATCTCTAGAACCCTGTGGTTAATTGGGTTTAGTTTAGACTTAATGGTTGAGAGATTCCAACATTTCAGTTCTTCTGCAAATCAGGTAGGTTCTGATAATGGAGAAGTTTCTCCTGGCAAATAGAATCCATTCTCTTTTTACTGGTAACACCAAGGAATGTGCTGTCCAGTGCAGTTTTTCAGAGGTGTACATTTCTTTTTGTTTTTCCCTTTTGGAAAAGGTTGATGAAAAGAGATGTGTCTGGAAAGTGCAGATTTCTTTATTGAACAAGTGGAAAATTTTAAAATGAAGTTTTCAATGAGATATTCAGAAACAGCTCAACACATTTTCTGGAAAACAGACAGTAAAGGGTGTTTATACAAGTAAAAACCCAGTTTCCTGCCAAGAAAAAGTTTACGCAGAAATTTTACCCAGCATGAATAATTCACTTTGCTCTCCTGTTGCTCACCATAAACTGGAAATAAGAAACTTTTTGCACATCTTTGTAAATTTTACTCCACAAATGGCTGTTTGACAAATGTATGTGTAGTCTCTTGCATGTTACTGAATGTAAACATGAATGCTGCTGAATAAATGGAAATTAAGTGGTATAAAGTAGGCAATGGATGTCATAAATATGCACTGCTTAGAAAATGCGGAGTAAATAACTGAAGTCAAAATCTTTGTTCGTACAAATGGTACGAAGACCATGAAATAGGAAGAGCTTGAGCTTCTTGGTTGAGAGAGTCTTGCCAATTAATTTTCAAAATAAGTTTCTCTGTATTCTATTTAATGTAAGCTTTTAATGATGCTCTAAGATGCCAGTATCTGATTCTGGGTAGAGTTGAAACTAAGGCCAAACCATGGTTTAGTTTAGAGTCAGGTTGAAAATTTGGGCGCTTTAAGCTTCTGGTTGAAGCTTAAAAACTGGAAGGATGTCTGTGATGAGTTGAACTCTTAGTCAGATAGTATGATGAGAATGGTTCCTTTTGAAGGCTTCATCCTGCCCTGGAACTTGAATATGGTAACTTGAAGTTTTGAAGGTAGAACTATTTGCTTTTTTAACTCTCAGGAGATGCATCCAAATTGCATTGTCTATAGAACTGTAGACAATTTTTCTATTGTCTATAAAATAGACAATAAAATAGATTTTTGATATATTGAGAAAATTATTATTGCCTATAAAATAGACTAATAAAAATTCTGTAGAGCTATAGAACTTGGTTTATGCTATAAACGGGATTTTTGGGAGGCTTTTGGAAGTTTTAAAAAACTCTGAGTCTTTAAACTTGATTCCTTCTAGTTAACAGTGGAGGGCTCTGGGTTTCAGATGCCAAAATTTCTGAACTCATGTACAAATCTTACTTCATAAGTAGAAAATTTATGTTGGTTCTGTAAATTACCAAATGTTTCATGTGCTCCTTTCAGGAAGCAGATGGAAATCTGCACTTCAGGAGCTCTTCATTCTAATGCAGATGTGTGACTTTATGTAATGTAAACCTGTCCTTTATTTGAGTGGTAGAAGGGAAGAGAATATGTCCTACAATCCATATTTAGTTTGTTTTATCTTATCAGGGCCAAATTCTGTGTTGCAACGAGCTGCTTATATTTTTCTTAGCCCAACCTACTATGCAGAGAAGTCAGCTTTTAGACTAGATCATAAACCTCAGGAAAGTAATTTCTTTTCCCTCTTTGCTGGCAACTTAAGGAGGCAGGTTTCTTAGGACCCAAATGTGAGACAGGAATAGAACAGGATTTTGTCAGTGTGTGATGCTGCATATTTGAGGAAATTGCAGAGGATCTGTGCTTGGAGAGTCAAGAAGCCTTGCATTTTGCATGGGTATCTGCCATGCAGCTTTCTGCAGTGGTGGAGGGCACTATATAGGCTTTGGTGCCTAAAATATTTACAATTAGTTGAAAACTGTTCTGTTTCATTGTTAATATATGTTTTACTCAAACAGAAACTGTAAAATGATCTGAAGCCCACCCTGAGCCTGAATCTTTGCCTTGCTCTCAAAGAGCGCAGCTCTCTTTCAAAAATGTAACACTGCGTGTGACGCAGGAGTTGCCATGGAAAAATACATTGAACCAATCATTCATGATTTATTTATAGCTATTAGAATGCACATCCCAAGAACCACTAGTAACTTTGATTTAAAAAAAAAAAAAATCATCGAGACAAAGGATTGAAGCACGTAAATTGTTGGGAACATTTGTGAGTCTGTATGGTTAACATGTTATTTTAATAATTGACTGTGTATGTTCCTGGACAAGACTTTGAATTATCAGTGCTACTGATATTTGCTTTCATAGTTCTGCTGCTGCTAATGCTCTTACTGATTTGTATACTCACCATCTGTTCAGTGACTATCTAGTGGGTATAGTAAATATCAATTCAAAGTGAGTTTTTTCTTCTAATCATCTCTTTCTGAAATTGTTTGTGTAAAAGTGAATACTTTTGGAGAAATCAGTATACCTGTATCTTGCTGCAAACATGGTACTCAAGGTCCTTAGAGCTGGATACACTTGCCTGCAGTTCTTAAGCTACAATAGGCAGTGAATGTCTTCTTCTTGATGGCTTTAAATTACATTCAGGCAGAAACCTTTTATTTATTTAAATTGCATTCAAGCAGAAACCATTTAGGTTTTTTGTTGAAAATGATCTGTATTTCAGTGTTGACTTTTTTTAAGTAACTTCTCTTAATATCCCCCTATATGTGCTTTATATTTGGGCAATGATGAAAATTAAACAAACAAATGCACAAGTCTTCAGGTTTAAGTGTTTATTTGTTTAAAAGGTCAGCACCCTTAGGGGTTTTATTTTTTCTCTAGGGATGTGTCTTATGGAGACTTTGACTCTGTTAGAAGATAAGGAGCTCCTCTGGAGTTGATTGCCCTGGTCCTTCTATCATTATGTGGCTTGCTGAGTTTCATTTCAATTTGGCAGCGAGTCGGGTGTGTCATCTTTTCTTGATGTATAGCTCCCTCAGAGGTTAAATCAATAGTGTTTTAAGTACATCACTTTCTCTCAATAAGACCATTGCTGGGGAAATTCTTTCAGTTTTTGAGCTGTCATATTTTGCATTGAAAATGTAATGTTAAGAAATTAAATCAACATAACAAAAACCTGAAAACAACTACTGCATTGCTGGTTTTAATTGCCTGGAGTTATACGTGGAATAGAAAACTTAGGTTTCACTGCCTTGGAGCTGGATATGTAGGAGATTTTTCTGATTATACCTTCAGCCTTATGTTGTTCTCTCTTGTTTCATGGGACTGATGGAGACTTTCTTTCCACCTACTCCCACTGAGTATCCTTCATTTGGTCCACTTCTCACAGGGCTATGGGGCTCCACTGCAAGTGTGTTAAGTTTGAGATCTGGTATGGAATGAAATGTGTCAGACTGATGCTTGGGTAGGATGCTTGGGATTGTCAGGAAGCCCTTCTGCAAAAAAGAGGGGCTTGAATATTTGTGGCAGTCCGTGCAAGCACCATGAGATGGTGGTTTCAGGGTTTGTGCATCCTTGAGCATTCAGACTGAGCACTGCTGGCTTAGGCTACACCATGCATTCAGCTGTGTGAGAATATCATCCCTCAATTCTCTCTTGCATCTTTGATCAATTTGCCAGCAGGTTAATAACAGCTGCTCCTTGATGAGTTTTACTGTGTCACTTATATATGCCATAGGCAGTATCTCACTTGTGTAGCATTTTCTTTGGTGTATACGATAATTTTGCTACTCTAGAGGACTTGGAAGAAACCATAGGGTTCTTTGGGAAGTAGAAGTAAAGAGCTGTGTCTCTTGAAAGAACAAAACACCAACAGTGCTGAAGCTAAGTGAAAATTTACCTTGCTCTATATCTTGTCTGTAAAATCACATCTCCTGAGCTTCACAAAGAAATAAGCTGCCAACAAAGTGATTGCTTTTCCTCCTTTGGCACTAGAAAATACAACTACAGTTGACTGGAAGCTTCCTTTGTCTGCAGGCTGAAAGTTAACAAATGCTCTCCCATCTTTCTTAGTAGTTTTCACCTCCAGTACTTTAGAGAAATGCCTGGGATTGAGATAACATTTTGAGCTGGGATTCATCAACATCAGCTAATAGACATCTTACATGTTGTTGAGACTCCCTTCAAAGCTGATGGAGAGAAATGGATGTTTTTAAGAAATCATTTATTTCATTCCATGACAGCTATTCAAAATCAGTTAGATGTATTGAACCTCAGAAGTTTCTCTTTCTTCATTGGTCAGAAAGGAGTCTGGACAACTAAATTTCTCTTTTTCCTTTATCTATTGGCTATGGAGAACCTGCTGTAGCTTCCAAGTATGACTTTTACTGAAGCATTTTGTGGTTTGTTTCACCCAGCCAAATTATGAAGGACTTGTGGTATGAAAGTGAAATGCAAAGACCATGAAATATGAATTCTCTAGAAAAATAGGGGCTTCATTAGCTCTTGTAGCACTTCTAAAATTAGTAAGTCTTGTCTTTACAGCTGAGAGTTCAGAAAACTCTTTCAGTAGTTGTTGCTCTCAAACAGACTGCTTTTGCAAAAAGATTTTGAAAAGAGTGACAATAGGTTATGCGTGAAGAAATAAGTATGTATATCAATTCAGGCTTTATAAGGACAAAAAGCTTCATAAGGTAACACATAGAGCCATTTTTAGGTTCTATTTAACATTTAGTTTCCAAAGAAATAGGACAGAGCTGCCAGATATGAAATCAAATAGAAGTTGTTTTTTTTTCTAAGTGTGGAGATTGGGGTAACAGTTGGACTTAATGATCTTAAAGGTAACCTAGTTGATCCTATGATTCTATTTATTTTATTTTATTCTTTTTCCCTGGGAATCCAAACAGTGAAATCTGTGTTCTTCTTCCTCTAAGGAATATTTTTTTGGAAGTAGGCTAACACCTAACTGTAGATAAGCTGCTCTCTGCTTGTTACTTTGCTGGCCATAGATTCTTGCTCTGCATGAATTGCCTTTAACTTTTCTGGTCATACAGACACATGGGTTTGCCTGTGAATATTTACATGGATCACCTGATTCCTGAAACTCCCTATAAATTGTAGTGGGAATTAAGTGACCAAATATTTTAAGAGACCGGAAAATCTCAACATATGGCCAGACTTTGTGTTTGGCATGAAATAAAAAAAAATAAATAAAGTCAACAAAAGACAAAGATCCAGCTCATTTCCCAAAACTTCTCGCATCCTCCAGAAACAAATGGCTTCAGAATCTCTGAGATATTTGGCTGCTTCTCGCCCCAGCAGTTTGCTTGGTGGGTGGGCTGCCTGCGCTGGCCGTGTCTGCACAGAGCTTCTGGGTAGCTGGAACTCTTGAGAAAGTTGCCTGCTGTCCATCAAAGTTTTGGTGTCATCAACACGCTCCTGTGCAACACTCCTCAGCCTTCTATAGGAGCATTTTTCTGACAGAAATCTCTTCCATCTGAAAATCTCTAGCCAATTTTGTCAGATAGTTCAGTGTGTGAATCCATGCTATCTGGAGAATGTGCCACGTGTTCATTGCATTAAATGGGGTGAATATGCAGAGGGAAAATACTCTCCAAGCTTACTGTGATGGATAATGGAGCTTTACATCCTTTAGTGAATTATTCCTGTCTTTCTCCTCTATCTGGTGATCTCAGTTTAGCTCTTTCATATTTGTCCATTAGTGCCTGGGGTGCTATGCAAAACTGTGTTGAATAGCCACCTGCAGACAGGAGGTTTCCCACTGCCCATAGCACAGTCTGCAGCTCTGTGAAATAACTAATGGAGCAGGGGGGAAAGTGTTGGAGTCCATTTAATTGAATGTGTTACGCTGACAATTTAGAGTCATAAAATCATGGAATCATATTGTCATTTGAGATGAAAATTAGAATATTCATGAAAAATCAGTGACTCATTCATGTTTCCTAGAAGTAGCCATGAGATGCCAGATGACTCACATACTTCTTTCAGAAGAAATTGATTGTATGACTTAGTTACAGTCTTGAGAAGGATTATCTTAGTGCTTACATGCAGGCATGATGTCTTCAGATTTCAAGCTTGCTGACATTAACTTTATCACAGCTAGGATACCAATTGAATTAGCTGTCCCATGAGACTTCCAAGAGCAGGGAAGGTAACTCTGTGTCCTACTGTTTAGCATATATGTGGAAATAAAAATTGCCTCACAGCTCAAAGAAATATTTACAAGTGATCTTTAATATTAAATATATTCAGATTGATTTTTAGTGGTTGTAAACAGAAATAGCATTATTCTGTGAAACAGGAATATGTGTGGAGGGCATGTATGGAAGTTCAATGCATTTTTTTTTTTTGTTTTACACTCTGGTTCTTCTTGAGAAGACTCAAGTTGCTACAAATAATTTAATTCTCAAAGCCAGGAGAAAATTTTCCTTGGACATCCTTTAGGTCTTGACTGTGAATATTGGAGCCACCTTAAGACCTCCTTGTCTTTCTCCCATGTTGCTTCTTCTTGCTTCCTCAGTTCTACCAACACAGTCTTTTGGAGCTATGCTGTGTCACAGAAATGATCCAGGTAAAAATGTATTTCTAGATAAGATAAGATAAGGAGTTATTTTTAATCTAACTTGACCTCTAGCATTATTTTTGTTCAGAATGTGGATGTAACTCTTAGAAATTAGCCACTGTGGAAGGCTACAGAAAGCTTCAAAAAATGGTCACTTTGCGTGGCAAAAGACATTTAAGTCTTGGACTTCAAGGATTGAAAGTTGAATTCACAGCCCACATTGAAGCAAACACAGACAAAGATTGCTATAATTGCAAAGGCAGAGGTACATTATGCTGAGGTACAGCATATTGCTGAGGTACATTATGCTACTCCAAAACCTGTTAAAATATTTCCATAAAAACTGATTTCAAAAGAATTTATATATATATATATTATTAAACAAGGTGCTTTCTGTAGAAGGATGCCCTTTCTGCTCCCTTTTGTTTTAATAAAATAAAAAATAATTCAACTGCTTTGCCCAGAGATTGTGATCTGGCACTTACAGAAATACCAATGTGACAAAAAATTGTTAGGGTCAGAAGAGGCTGCAGCTCATGTACTTTGAGAGTGTAACTGAGGAGTCCAGTCCGTGTAGGAATGTGAGAAAGAGTTGTGTAGGGTCTAAAATGCACTTCCCAAGAGGCATGAGGGGAAAGATGGACTGTAAATTCCTAGACAAAAGCTATCAGGTTTTTTGGTAATTTTTTTTTTTGCCTTAGAGTCAACGTTTTCCAAGGTATAGCTATCGACTACCTGCTACAGCTGAAACAGCAAGAAAGGTGTTGACCCAGCCATGCCACGTATCTCAACTGCATGCCAAAAGGCTCTGCCTCCACATTAGCTCTGAGGGTATTTGCAGTTTCCAGCTTTTCTTTTTTTTTTTTTAGGTTGTTTATTTTGTTGTTTTAGGCATACTTTTTACATTCCAATTTAAAACTTGTAAATACAAATAGAAGCAAATATCTGGGCTACGTATGCCCTCCTTGGAGGATGTTCTTGTGCTCTAAACAGCCATAGCACATGAATGCTGCAGTGTCACTTCCTTGTCCTGGGGAAGGCAGAACACAGTAATGCAGCCAGTATCATAGAGGTGGTTGTGCTTGGTCATGAACAAAAGAAAAATGCAGCCTTAAATTATGTGTTTATGCTGGCAAAGAAAGAGAGCTCACATGTTTGGTGTAATTGCCAACTAATATTGACCTGCAGCCATATACAGCTGAGACATGTATGATGGAAAGGGGCTATTCACCTGGCTGGATTAGCAAAGTGCTGCTCATCACTAGGGATGTGCCTATCCCAGGATATGTGACTAGTCCTTCTTTCCTTATGCAAAGCTCAGCTGGCAGCAGTCAGACTTGCACCCTCTGGATCTTCCCTTAACTTCCTTCTCTGCAAGACTAGCTCTCTGCGAGAAGGTGTGACTGAAGCAGTGCTCTCTGTCCCAAATCAGTTTATGCTGATGGGACCTGGAACAGAAAGAGTTTCTGCAGCCCAAATGAAGACAAACTTCAGAAGTGGCTCAGTAGTGCCACTTTGTGTTTCCCCTGAATGTGTTGCTTTGAAAGATACTGGGATGGGAATGGTGAAGGCACTTCAACTTTGCATGGGAGGGCTGTGCATGCAGTAAGCAAGCACTTTAATATTTCATGAAAGGCTCATCTCCTAATCGCAGGAGGGTTTCCAAACTTGAGGCTGTAACAGGGGTGCCAGTGTTGATGAGAACTAGCAGATTTATAACACTTCACACCCATCACTGCCAAATAGGGAATCATCAGAAATGAAGGCAGTCTTACAAAAGCTGATGTAGGAAGCAAAAATAAAGCTGTTCAGGAATTAAGCTTGTGCATGTTTGTGTCTGCTGAGTTCCCTATAGTGGGCTGTGGTTAAACAATAATGGATAGATGTCAACCTCACATCCTCCAGGGACTGTACATACAACACGCACTTGTTGTCCTCCAGATCAACAGCTTTTATGCAGCCATATACCTGATTCCATATGCAATTCTGATGTTCCCATAGCGTTAAGAGACAGTCATTAGAGGACTCATTTGATATGTTCTTGAAACTATTACAGACCCCAATCTTCACCTCTCCTGGCATCAGCCAGCAATGTCTGGCTGCTACCAGATTCTCAGGCAGCTGCCAGGAACTTTGGCAGGTGCTGCCTGCTGATGTGTAGGTAGAGCAATTTGTGCTGTTATGTGGTGAAGTGGTACTTCAAATGAAATGAAACGCAGAGGTTTATTTTGTTTGTTTATTCAACAGTAGACATTGGATCTTCGTTTGTGACTCCGATTTCTGTTCTGTTCTATATGAATCCTTAACATTGGCAGGAGCGCTGGGTGGAGATCTGCTGAAGGATAGGAAGACTCTGCAGAGGGATCTGGACAGGCTGGATTGATGGGCCAAGGCCAATTGTATGAGGTTCAAAAAAGCAAAATGCCAGGTCCTGCACCTGGGCCACAACAACCCCATGCAATGCTATAAAGGCTTGGGGAAGAGTGGCTGAAAAGCAGCTTAGCAGAAAAGGGTCTAGGGGTGCTGACTGACAGAGCTGAACATAAGCCAGCTTGTGCCCAGGCAGCCAAGAAGGCCAACAGCATCCTGGCCTGTATCACAAACAATATAGCCAGCAGGGCCAGGGAAGTGATCATCCCCATGTAAATCACTTGTGAGGCTGCACCTCAAATACTGTGTTCAGTTCTGGGCCCTTCTCTACAAGAGAGACATTGGGTGCTGGAGCCGGTCCAGAGAAAAGTGATGGAGCTGGTCAAGGGTCTGTAACACAAGTCTGATGAGGAGCAGTTGAGGGAGCCTGGAGAAAAGGAAGCTCAGGGAAACCTTCTTGCTCTCTACAAGTACCTGAAAGAAGGCTATAGTGAGGTGGGGGTCAGTCTCTTCCCTCAAGTAACAGGACGTGAGGAAATGGCCTCAAGCTGGGTCAGAGGAGGTTTAGATTGGATATTAGGAAAACTTCCTTCACAGTAAGCATCATTAAACACTGTAACAGGCTGCCCAGGGAAGTGTTTGAGTTGCCATCCCTGGAGATGTGTAGATGTGACAGTTAGTGACATGGTTTACTGGTCCCCTTGGCAGTCCTGAGTCAATGGTTGGACTCTGATCCTGAAGGTCTTTTCCAATTTAAGCAGTTTTATGGTTCTGTTAAGATTTTGCCTCTCAGCTACTTACTGTTTAGGCTATGTATAATACTTCTGAGACAGATCACTAGGAATAAATATTTCCATATGCTATTCAAAATTTCCTCTGCATGTGCTATACCACCACAAAACCTATTCCAATTCTGCATGTAAAAAGTTGTGTAAGTTTTACTCTTTTAAAGCACAAATTTAGAGAAGCTAGGTGCTAGGCTTGGGAAATGTACAGAACAACCAAAGCAACTGCAGCCCCTATGAGCCACTTCTTATTTGATGAGACAGCATTTCTCTATTAGAACCCCAATATTGACTCACATTAATGGGAATGTACACCTGGAGACTCCCAGAAAGCCAGAACTTTGGTAAGTTCATATCATAAACAGTATAAATTGCAAGCTAGTGCAAAGCTCTCTGCTCCAGCATCAATTTTGAGTGCTTTCTGTAGGACTGCCAGGCTGAGTCATCAGTTGATGTATGGAGAAGAAAGGTACAATGCATATCTATCATCTTGCTAAATATGCTGTGAATTAGAGAAGGAACTTTTGTCTGCAAGTATAAACTTCCTTTATGTTGCTTAACTGCATAATGCAGTGGGTAGACACTAAACTTGATAATGTGGTTCACTTTCTGCTACAACATGGAACAAAACAAACATGCCTCAAAGCCTCTGCACTATGCTGTGG